>JAJEJO010004778.1:434581-490746 GCA_020662805.1 Glaucomys volans
CTAAGGAATCTCCACACTGCTTTCCAGAGTGGCTGCACCAACTTGCAATCCCAACAGCAATGAATGAGTGTACCCTTTTCCCCACATCCTCGCCAACACCTGTTGTTGCCTTAATTCTTAATAAAAGACATTCTACTTGGGGTAAGATGAAATCTTAAGGTGGTTTTGATTTGCATTTCTCTTATATCTATGGATGTTGAACACTTTTTCATACATCTGTTGATTGCTTGTAGATCTCCTTCTGTAAAGTGTTTGTTCTTTCCTTAGCCCATCTATTGATTGGGTTATTATTATTCTTGGTGTAAAGATTTTTGAGCACTTTGTAGATTCTGGAGATTAGTGCTCTATCTGAAGTGTGTGTGGCAAAGATTTTCTCCCACTCTGAAGGCTCTCTCTTCACATTGCTGATTGTCTCCTTTGCTGAGAAAAAGCTTTTTAATTGACTCTATCCCAATCATTGATTCCTGCTTTTATTTCTTGCACTTTGGGAATCATGTTAAGGAAACCTGGTCCTAAGCCAACATGATGGAGATTTGGACCTATGTTCTCTTCTGTTAGGTGCAGAGTTTCTGGTCTAATTCCTAGGTCCTGGATCCACTTTGAGTTGAGTTTTGTACAGGGTGAGAGATATGGGTTTAGTTTCATTTTGCTGCATATGGATTTCCAGTTATCCCAGCACCATTTGTTGAAAAGGCTGTCTTTTCTCCATTGAATGTTTTTGGGTCCTTTGTCAAGTATCAGATACCTGTATTTACGTCGGTTTGACTCTGTATCCTTTATTCCGTACCATTGATCTACCTGTGTATTTTGGTGCCAATACCATGCTGTTTTTGTTACTATTGCTCTGTAGTATATTTGAAGGTCTGGTATTGTGATACCCCTTGCTTCGCTCTTCTTGCTAAGAATTGCTTTAGCTATTCTGGGTCTCTTATTCCTCCAAATGAATTTCATGATTGCTTGCTATATTTCTATGAGGTCCATCAGTGGGATTTTAATTGGAATTGCATTGAATTTTATAGCGCCTTTGATAGTATGGACCTTTTGACATTATTTCTACCTATCCAAGAACATGGAAGATCTTTCTATCTTTTCAGATTTTATTTAATTTCTTTCTTTAGTGTTCTGTAGTTCTCATTGTAGAGGTCCTTCACTTCTATTGTTAGATTGATTCCCAAGTATTTTATTATTCTTGAAGCTATTGTGAATGGTATAGTTTTCCTAATTTCTCTCTCAGAGGATGCATCACTTATGAATAAAAATGCACTAGTTTTATGAGCATTAATTTTATATCCTGCTACTTTTCTGAATTCATTTATGAGTTCCAGAAGTTTTCTGGTGGAATTTTTAGGGTCTTCTAAATAGAGAATCATTTCTTCAGCAAATACAATAGTTTGAGCTCTTATTTTCCTATTTGTATTCCTCTAATTTCTTTGGTCTGTCTAATTGCTCTGCCTAGAGTTTCAAGGATGATGTTGAATAGAAGTGGAGAAAGAGGGCATCCCTGCCTTGTTCCAGTTCTCAGGGGGAATGCTTTCAATTTTTCTCCACTTAGAATGATGTTAGCTGTGGGCTTAGCATTGATAGCCTTTACAATGTTAAGGAACATTCCTACTATCCCTATATTTTCTAGTGCTTTGAGCATGAAGGGGTGCTATATTTTACAAATGCTTTCTCTGCATCTATTGAAATAATCATGTGGTTCTTGACTTTAAGTCTGTTGATGTGATGAATTACATTTATTGATTTCCAGATGTTGAACCAACTTGCATCCCAGATATGAAACCCACTTGATCATGGTGCAATATCTTTTTAATACGCTTTTGTATGTGATTTGCTAAAATTTTCTTAAGAATTTTTGCATCTATGTTCATTAGGGGTATTGGACTGAAATTTTCTTTCCTTGACGTGTCCTCAGGTTTTGGTATCATGGTGATATTAGCTTCATAGAATGAGTTTGAAAGGCTTCCCTCCTCCTCTATTTCATGAAATACTTTGAGGAGTATTGGAATGAGCTCCTCTTTGAAGGTCTTGTAGAACTCGGCTGTGAATCCATCAGGTCCTGGACTTTTCTTTTGTTGGTAGGCTTTTGATGACTTCTTTTATTTCATTGCTTGAAATTGATCTATTTAAGTTCTGTAAGTCCTCCAGATTCAGTTGGGTGGCTCATATGCCTCTAGGAACCTGTTGATGTCTTCCAGATTTTCTATTTTGTTGGAGTATAAATTTTCAAAATAGCTAATAATTATGTTTTGTATTTCAATTGTGTCTGTTGTAATATTTCCATTTCCATCATGAATTTTAGAAATTTGGATTTTCTCTCTCCTTCTCTTCATTAGTGTATCTAAGGGGTTTGTCAATTTTGTTTGTTTTTTCAAAGAACCAACTTTTTGTTTTGTCAATTTTTTTGAATTTTTTCTTTTGTTTCAATTTCATTGATTTCAGCTCTGATGTTAATTATTTCCTGTCTTCTATTACTTTTGGTGATTATCTGTTCCTCTTTTTCTAGGGCTTTGAACTGTAATGTGAGGTCATTGCTTTGTTGACTTTTCATTCTTTTATTGAATGCTCTTCAAGCATTGAATTTTCCTCTTAGCACTGCTTTCATAGTATCCCAGAGATTTTGATATGTTGTATCTTTGTTCTCATTGACCTCTAAGAATTTTTTAATTTCCCGCCTAATGTCTTCTGTTATCCATGCATCACTCAATAGCATATTATTTAATCTCCAAGTGTTGGAGTACTTTCTGTTTTTAACATTATCATTGATTTCTAATTTCATTCCATTATGATCTGATAGAATACAAGGTAGTGTCTCTATGTTTTTGTATTTGCTAAAAGTAGCCTTGTGGCATAACATATGGTCTGTTTTAGAGAAGGATCCATGAGCTGCTGAGAAGAAAGTGTATTTGCTTTTTGATGGATGGAATATTCTATATATGTTTGTTAAGTCTAAATTAGCGATTGTTTCATTGAGTTCTATGGTTTCTTTGGTCAATTTTTGCTTGGAAGATCTGTCCAACAGTGATAGAAGAGTGTTAAAGTCCCCCAGTATTATTGTGTTTTGGTCTATTTGTTTCCTGGAATTGAGAAGGATCTGATTATTGTACATGGATGCGTCATTGTTTGGTGCATAAATATTTATGATTGTTATGCCTTGGTGATTTATGCTTCCCTTAAGCAGTATGAAATGTCCTTCTTTATTGCTTCTGACTAACTTCAGCTTGAAGTCTACTTTATCTGAAATGAGGATGGAAATCCCTGCTTTTTTACTCAGTCCATGTGCATGGTATGTTTTTCCCAACCTTTCATCTTTAGTCAGTGGGCATGTTTTTCTAAGATGAGTCTCTTGAAGGCAGCATATTGTTGGGTCTTTCTTTTGAATCCAATCTGCCATTCTATGTCTTTTGATTGATGAGTTTAGGCCGTTTACATTTAGGGTTATTATTGAGATATGACTTGTATTCCTGGTCATTTTGACTTATTTATGGATTTTAATCTTACTTGGTTTTTCCTTTAATTGGCTGTTCCTTTAGGGTAATTCCTCCCTTTGCTGACTTACATTGTTGTTTCTCATTTCTTCCTCTTGGAATATTTTGCTGAGGATTTTCTGTAGGGCAGGCATTCTATTTGTGAATTCTTTAGCTTGTGTTTATCATGGAATGATTTTATTTCATCTTCAAATCTGAAGGTAAGTTTTGCTGGGTATAAGATTCTTGGTTGGCATCCATTTTCTTTCAATGCTTGGAACATGTTGTTCCAGGCCCTTCTTGCTTTTAGGGTCTGGGCTAAGGAATCTGCTGATATATTGTGTTGGTTTCCCCCTACATGCAATATGATGTTTTTCTCTTGCAACCTTTAAAATTCTATCTGTTTTGTATGTTAGGTATTTTCATTATAATGTGCCTGGGTGTGGATCTGTTGTGATTTTGTGCATTTGGTGTCCTATGAGCCTCTTGAATTTGATTTTCCATTTCATTCATCAGATTTGGGAAATTTTCTGATATTCTTTCATTGAACAGATTATTCATTCCTTTGGTTTGTGTCTCTGTGCCTTCTTCAATCCCAATAACTCTTAAATTTGGTCTTTTCATGATGTCCCATAACTCTTGGAGGTTCTGTTCATGATTTCTTACAATCTTCTCTGTCTGGTTGAGTTTGTTTTCAAGATTAAATATTTTGTCTTCATTGTCTGAGGTTCTGTCTTCCAAGTGATTTAGCCTGTTGATTAAGCTTTCTATTGAGTTTTTAATTCGGTTTATTGTAACCTTCATTTCAAGGATTTCTGTTTTTTTTTTTTTTCAGAATCTCTATCTCTTTATTGAAATGATCTTTTGCTTCCTGCAGTTGCTCTTTTAGCATTGCCTGCATTTGCTTTCTTGACTCTTCATTCACTTCTCGGATCATTTTAATTATTTACAACTCCCTTTCTGACAAATCTTCTTCCGTGTTGTCACTGGATCTTTTGGTATAGTATCTGGGTTTGTTTGGGACATTTTCTTTCCATGTTTTCTCATGTTGCTAGTGTATCTTCCCCCTAGTAGTGTGAATCCTAGGTATTGCAGTTTCCCCTTAAAAACTTATAGGGTTCGTGCCTATTTTCAATACCTCCCCTTGAATTGAGAAATCAATATTGGCAGCACACCACATAAGCAATTTGTGTCCTTAATCTAAATAGTCCATATTAAGATATTAATAGTGTTGTCTTAATGAACAGAGATGAGTTCAAATTATTATCTACAGCATAACCAGTAATTTCACGATAAGAACTGCAAATCCTAATGTTGGACAGGGTGAATGAGGAGGGGTATAAGACAAAACACTAATGAGATAAGAAGTGAGTCTATAGATATACTATGTCATATGAGTAGTGGAATTGGAATTTTAAAAAAGCAGGTCTTTAGCATGAGAAAAAAGAGGTTCTCAGGTTCTCCAAGGAAACAGATATATAAGAGGGAGATAGAGTGATAAGCATATTAATAAAAAGGAGAGGGTAGGAGTATAGTGGGTATGTTAGGAATAATCGTGTTATTGCAATTAATTTAAAAGCATTCTGCAATAAAAATATACTGTACAGTTCAAACCTCTTATTTTTCAATCGCCTGATGTTTGAGAGGTGCTTGATCAAGCGGTGACCCAAGAAGGATGGTGTCCCACTTCCTCCAGGTTCAGAATGATCAATGCTTCTGGGCAGAGGTGGCCTGGTGTTGATAGATGATCAGATGCAGCACAGGTGATAGACCCCAGGCCAGGGTGTGGGCCTGGACACTAGACCAAGTTGGGGAGGTGGCGCAGAACTGTGCTCAGTGATGGAGACACTGGCTTGATAGCCCAGGGAGGCCTGAACTCCGTGCTAAGGGCTCAGGCAGTTGCAGGCGGTTGCTCTCTCCCAGGGATGCTATAAAATGGCACCGAATGGCCTGAGATCCCCGCTGGGGCTGGGGATTTCGGCCACCACAGGTGGGTGCTCTCACCATTAGACGCAGTGAAAAGGCTCCAGAAGACTGGAGCTCTGCTCTGGGGATTCAGGCAGCGCAGGTGGTAGATCTCCCGGGGAAGCTGTAAAATAGCACCAAAGGGCCTAAGATCCCCGCTGGGGCTGGGGATTCCGTGACTTAGGAATTTTAGATGCAGGTTAAAATCAGCTAAGTGTCAAGAATATATTCTCTTTTTACCAGAAGAGAACAGGAATTGTAAAGCACATTTTTCTTAAACCAATGAGTTTTCGTCTCTCTAAAAACAGTAAGGGATATAATCTCAATACATGATAGCTAAGGACTTATTTTAAATGTGCTCAGTTAATGAAATTCTAATTAGTTATATAACTGGGGGCTAATGGAAAAGATTTAAAATTTTAATTATTAAAAAAGGGCTATTGTATATGAGTGGTTAGCCTGTTTTTTTGCTGCTATAACAGAATACCACAGACTGGGTGTATTATAAACAATAGATGTTTACTTGTCTCATGGATCAGGAAGCTGGTAAACTAAGGTGCTGACATCTGGCAAAGGCCTTTGTGCTGCTTCATAGCATGGTGGAAGGCAAGCCAGTGTGCAAATCGGAGAAAATGAGAGCAGACAGTGCCCAATTTACAACAACTCACTCTGAAGATCACTAAGACACTCCTCTCATAAGGCATTAATCTATTCACAAGATCAGAGCCTCATGCCAAAACCTTGATATTTTAATATCAAGATGGGCAATTAAATTTCTACATGAGTTTTGGAAGACCAAACTATAGTGGTATGGAAGTACACTCATATATATTTTTTAATATCATGTGATGATCAAAGACTTGTATGTGGCTCTGGATGCACCAACCCCCAGTTTTCATTCTAAAGTTACATTTCCTGGGACAGTGTCAAATCATTGCTCAGGCAAATGAGCCCTACCGGATTCAACTAACCACCAGACTTTGCATGGAGATAATATTATTATAATTAGCTTCATGATATTATCATTTTGTTCTTTATCAGCTAGAGTAATGGGAATTAATGCCTTGATCTTCTTTTGGAGGTGGAAAAACTTCCCAGGATACTATTTCATCCTCTTTCCTTCAAATAATTTAGGTTTAACTCATTAGCGCATAGAAACTAAATCCAACATTAAATTTTACATTCTATTTTTACATCCAATCATTGTTAAGCTCCCTCTGGCTTGTAAGGAAGAACTGACATCAGCTCTGGTTACTATAAACTGCAGCAGGGAGATAATTGGATGTGTCAACAGCAGATTTCCCTGAGATTTATTTAACCCTCAAGAATGCTGAAAATCCTAAAGAAAACTGTGTGCCAACTCAAACGTCGGCCTGCATCACCTTATGTAATTGTATGAGGAACATTCACATGAGGTAGCAGAGCCAGATGTTTAGAGAAAAACTTGTGTGATTTTTGGTTGTTAGAATGGTTTTCATCAAATTGGTATTCAAGAAGCAGACGTTGCTAAAGAGGAAGTGGCTTAGCTGGGGATAGTAGGGAAGCTCACTTCTAAAGCAAATTCTTAGCAATGATTTTCAACAGAGGAAATGTTTTCAAAAAATTTTATGAATTCTTCACGTGAAGAATAACTTAAATATTTCAAAAAGTAAACCCGAAATGATTCAGATTCAATATTTATCTTGCTAACAGGTGTGAGAAGTAGGTAACAGCAACTGCAGAATTTATCACCAGACTTATACTTCTTTAAAGACAATAGATCTAATTTTTCAGGGACACTCAAAAAGAAACATTTGTAACTAAGCTCGCCCCTATCTTACCTGCCTACAAACTAATTAAGTCTTGGGACTATGCTAATTAATGACTCCCTCCATCCATTTATTCACTACAGCAATTTGAATTTTGATTGCTCTTTGTCTTGTGCCTGGTCTTTACTTCAATTCAGACCAACCTGTGTAAAAGGTCATGTCCAGTGTGATAAGAAAAGACGCAGGTAAGTAGATTGACATGCTGTTCTGCCACAGTTTATTGGGGGTAGGGCACTGGTATCAATGGTTGTTAATAAGTGGGCCAGTAGCTTAGATTCTGTGCATCTTGTTCCTCACTATTATTGTTTGTACTTTTGGATATTTATGTTACTGTGGGCAAATAAACTGAACAGGGCACACTGCATGCCCATTCTGTAAATCTGATGGCTTTATTAGTATTGTCCAGATTGTGTGGCAGAGAGGACAGGCTTTGCCGTTAATGGCTTGCTGTTTGACTAAGAATCTTACCCTCAGTAAAATTCCACCACTGTCCTCTCTACAGGGAAAAACTTCTTTTTTGCATTAACACTGTTTTCTCATTGCCTTTCCTTACAAAATATGGTTTTAAAGGTAAGAACTTAAGATTGATTTCATTTACTTTTCCAGTCCCCAAATTTTTTACAACATAAATTCCAAATTTAATATTAAGACTTGAAGGAGAAAATAAAACTTTTTAATTGAAAGTTGTTTTATGGTCAACTTTATAGAAATGATTCTCATCTCTGAAGTAAACTAAACTCAAAATAGAATTTTGTCAAGTAGCAATGGCTTCCTTTAATTTCCATATCACTTAAATAATAAATTTAATTAAATTTACATAGAAACAAAATAAGTATATTTAACTTAATTAAATATACTTATTACCTATCAGCAGGTATTCAAGACAGAAATTAGATAATACAAATAATCAGTAAATGTGTTTATATCAAGTTTCATTTTTTAATTTGTAGTTCAGAATAATAAACGTATATCGCTGACTTCTGATGGGAATTAGAATAATATAGGTAGGAGGACAGGTAGGGAGATATGTGGGAGGTAGATAGGTAGAACAGATATAATAGACAGAAAGCCCAGGATCCCTCAATTACTAACCTGATTAAAGTCAATAAATCCAAAAAATCAAAGGCCGAATGTTTTCTCTGATTTGCAGAAGCTAATTCACAATAAGGCAGAGGTGGGGGAGGTGAAGGGAATGGGGAAGAAGAGAGTTACTTTATATTAGATAGAGGGGAGTGAAGGGAGGGATAGGAGTATGGAGGAAAGAATGATACTAGAGTGAAGCAGACATTATTACCTCATGTCCATGTATGACGCATGACTCTCAAAAACATTTTGTAGGTTTCAGCGTAAAAGAATTACACATATTGTGTCTAATAATTACATTTTTGGGCACTATTATAAATGGTAGTCTTTGGTTGTTAACATTTAGAGAATACAGTTGCTTTTTAAATAATGAACTAGTACTTATAACCTCACTAAACTCACTTATGAGTCCTAGTAGCATTTCATAGATTCTTTATGATGGTCCATCTTTTATACCATGTGATAAATGACTCAAAAGAGTTTTGATTCTTTCTTTTGACTCTATGTGTGTTTTATTTCATTTTCTGGTCTTTCATGAACTGACTAGGATTTCTAGTATAACACTGAATAGAAATAGTGAATTTGAATCTACTTGCCTTCTTCATAATCTTTGACAAATATCATTCATTATTAAGTGTGATATTAACTGGGGATTTGGAGGCTTTTTGTATTAGGGTCAATGAGAGGTTGTTTTTACCTAATTTTTCCAAATGCCTTTTATTCATCTGTTAGGATTTATACATAGTTCTTTCTCTTTTACAGATATTCATTATGTTGTCATAAAATGAATTTGGAAGTATATTTTCCATTTCTGTTTCCTCAAGGAATTTATGTAATTTTGGAAATATTTCTTCTCAAATATTTGAAATAATTTATTGGTGAGGCCATCTAGGCCTAGTGTTTTCTTAATGGAAACCCTTTTATGAATTCAAAATTTTGATACAGGGGTATTTACTTTTTTATTTTTGAGTTGAATATAGGAATAAATTAATGTTTTTTAAATACCTTGTCCATTTTGTGATAGAATACACATTTATTATCATGAAATCAATCATAAATTTCTCTTATTATGCTTTTAATGTGATAGGATCTAAAATGATATCTTGGATTCAAGATGACGGACTAGAGGAAGGCTGCATTCCTACTTGCTCCGTGGATCCCTACTTGCTCGGGATTCAAACAGCAGGAATTTGGCTCTCAACGAGATTTTATATTCAAATCACATATAAGAGGTTCCCAGTCGCTGCTCCAGAACCAACTCTGCTCGGCCAGACCGCGGGCAGCTACCACCTGGGAGTGCCAGATGTCCGCAGCCACTTCGGAGTCACTGACCTGGGCCTGGACTCGGGCGCCAGCCAGCAAGGGAGTGTGGGTCCCTCAGTGAGTGCGGATCCCCAGCAGCCCCTTCGGAGTCACTGACCAGGCCTGGGCGCCAGCCAGCAAGTGAGCGCGGGACTCCAACAGCCGCTCAGAAATCACCATCACTGGGCCAGGTTCAGGCCTGAACCCCGGCAGCCCCAGCTGTGAGCACATACCCACCAAGCCATCAGGCCACCATATCCAGCTCCAAACCCAGGCCTGCACCCTGTACCTGGTCTAGTCTCAGGCCAGCACACATGCTGTCGCCAAAGATCTAACAAGAGCAGGTTACCTTTGCCCACAAACATTGATTATCCCTGACTTGGAGGCAGTGGGACAGCATCCTTCTTGGGACACAGCATTACCAAGTGCCTGACAGGCATCAGACTACTGAACAATAGGAGGTTTGAATAGTACAATATAATTTTACTGCAGAACTTTCATCCTTTTTTCTCTATTTTTTGTCTAAATAGTAATATTATAATTTTTCGTAATATACTTACTACATTCCCACTTCTTTCCTATTAATACCCTTATCATTCTATCATGCTCTAATAGAGCAGTGTCCTTGGAGACCCATTCTCTTTTCTCATGCTAAAAACTTATTTCCTCTAATTTCACTCTCACTAATCCTATGACATAGTAACTCTATAGACTCACTTCCTATCTCATTAACGTTATATTCTAAACCACTCAGCATTTTCTTTTTCCACTATTTGAAATTGTGGTCCTTATTGCAAACCTATCGATTATGCAGTATATAATTTGCAATCATTTCTGTATACTATAATGCAGTTTATTTCTAAATAGGTTCTATATGGTTTAAGGACACATATTGTTTATATGGGGTACTGCGAATAATAATCTCTTCAAAGTGAGGTATTGGAAATCTGCAGGGACACTATAAGGCTTTACAGGGAAACTGCAGTCCCTCTGATACACAAGCAACATGAGAAAGCACGGAAAGAAAGTGTCCCAAACAAACCTAGATGATATGTCAACAGAACCCAAAGACAGTATGGTAGAAGGAATGACAGAAAGAGAGTTCAGAATGTTCATAATGAAAATGATCCGAGAAGAGAATGATGTGATGAGAGAGCAAATTCACACTACGAATAATCAGCTAATAGAGCAATTGCAGGAAGCAAAAAATCATTTCAATAAAGAGATAGAAGTTCTAAAAAAAAAAACAAAAAACAGAAATCCTTGAAGGAAACAAGGAAATGAAGGAAACAATAAACCAAGTTAAAAACTCAATAGAAAGCATAATCAACAGAATAGATCACCTGGAAGACAGAACCTCAGACAATGAAGACAAAATATTTAATCTTGAAAACAAAGTCAAACAAACAGAGAAGATGGTTAGGAATCATGAACAGAACCTCCAAGAAATATGGGACATCATGAAGAGACCAAATTTAAGACTTACTAGGATTGAGGAAGGCACAGAGATACAAACCAAGGGTATGAATAATCTGTTCAATGAAATAATATCAAAAAATTTCCCAAATACGATGAATGAGATGGAAAATCAATTACAAGAGGCTTACAGGACACCAAACCCACAGAATTACAACAGATCCACACCAAGGCACATTATAATGAAAATACCTAACAAACAAAACAAAGATAGAATTTTAAAAGCTGCAAGACAAAAGCACCAGATTACCTACAGGGGGAAACCAATACGGATATCAGCAGATTTCTCATCCCAGACCCTAAAAGCAAGAAGGGCCTGGAACAACATATTTCAAGCTCTGAAAGAAAACGGATGCCAATCAAGAATCTTATACCCAGCAAAACTTACCTTCAGATTTGACGATGAAATAAAATCCTTCCATGATAAACAAAAGTTTAAAGAATTCACAAAGAGAAAGCCTGCCCTACAGAACATTCTCAGCAAAATATTCCAAGAGGAAGATATGAAAAATAACGAAGATAGTCAACATGGGGAGGAATTACCCTAAAGAAATAACCAATCAAAGGAGAAACAAAGTTAAGTTAAAAGCACGAAAAAAGCTAAAATGACAAGAAATACAAGTCATACCTCAATAATAACCCTGAATGTAAATGGCTTAAACTCATCAATCAAAAGACATAGACTGGCAGATTGGATTCAAAAGAAAGACCCAACAATATGCTGCCTTCAAGAGACTCATCTCATAGAAAAACATGCCCACAGACTAAAGAAGAAAGATTGGGAAAAAGCATACCATGCACATGGACTGAGTAAAAAAGCAGGGATTTCCATCCTCATTTCAGATAAAGCAGACTTCAAGCCAAAGTTAGTCAGAAGGGATAAAGAAGGACATTTCATAATGCTGAAGGGAAGCATAAATCAGCAAGACATAACAATCATAAATATTTATGCAAAAAAAAAAATGGCGCATCCATGTACATCAATCAGATCCTTCTCAATTTCAGGAATCAAATAGACCAAAACACAATAATACTGGGGGACTTTAACACATCTCTCTCACTGTTGGACAGATCTTCCAAGCAAAAATTGAACAAAGAAACCATAGAACTCAATGAAACAATCGCTAATTTAGACTTAACAAACATACATAGAATATTCCACCCATCAAAAAGCAAATACACTTTCTTCTCAGCAGCTCATGGGTCCTTCTCTAAAATAGACCATATGTTATGCCACAAAGCTACTCTTAGCAAATACAAAAACATAGAGATACTACCTTGTATACTATCAGATCATAATGGAATGAAATTAGATATCAATGATAAAGTTAAAAACAGAAACTACTCCAAGACCTGGAGATTAAATAATATGCTATTGAATGATGCATGGATAACAGAAGACATTAAGGGGGAAATTAAAAGATTCTTAGAGGTCAATGAGAACAAAGATACAACATATCAAAATCTCTGGGATACTATGAAAGCAGTGCTAAGTGGAAAATTCATTGCATGTAGTGCATTCAACAAAAGAATGAAAAGTCAACAAATCAATGACCTCACATTACAGCTAAAAGTCTTGGAAAAGGAGGAACAGACCATCACCAAAAGTAGTAGAAGACAGGAAATAATTAAAATCAGAGCTGAAATCAATGAAACTGAAACAAAAGAAACAATTCAAAAAATTGACAAAACAAAAAGTTGGTTCTTTGAAAAAATAAACAAAATTGATAAACCCTTAGCCACGCTAACAAAGAGAAGGAGAGAGAAACTCCAAATTACTAAAATTCGTGATGGAAATGGAAATATTACAACAGACACTATTGAAATACAAAACATAATAAGAAGATATTTTGAAAATTTATACTCCAACAAAATAGAAAACCTGGAAGACATCAACAGTTTCCTAGAGGCATATGAGCCACCCAAACTGAATCTGGAGGACATACACAACTTAAATAGATCAATGTCAAGCAATAAAATAGAAGAAGTCATCAAAAGCCTACCAACAAAGAAAAGTTCAGGACCAGATGGATTCACAGCCGAGTTCTACAAGACCTTCAAAGAGGAGCTCATTCCAATACTCCTCAAAGTATTTCATGAAATAGAGAAGGAGGGAACCCTTCCAAACTCATTCTATGAAGGTAATATCACTCTGATACCAAAACCAGAGAAGGACACATCAAAGAAAGAAAATTTCAGACCAATATGCCTAATGAACATAGATGCAAAAATTCTTAACAAAATTTTAGCGAATTGCATACAAAAGCATATTAAAAAGATAGTGCACCATGATCAAGTGGGTTTCATCCTGGGGATGCAAGGTTGGTTCAACATCCGGAAATCAATAAATGTAATTCACCACATCAACAGACTTAAAGTCAAGAACCACATGATTATTTCAATAGATGCAGAGAAAGCATTTGATAAAATACAGCACCCCTTCATGCTCAAAACACTAGAAAAAATACGGATAGTAAGAATGTTCCTTAACATTGTAAAGGCTATCTATGCTAAGCCCACAGCTAGCATCATTCTAAATGGAGAAAAATTGAAAGCATTCCCCCTGAGAACTGGAACAAGGCAGGGATGCCCTCTTCCACCACTACTATTCAACATTGTCCTTGAATCTCTAGCCAGAGCAATTAGACAGACCAAAGAAATTAGAGGAATACAAATAGGAAAAGAGCTCAAACTATCCCTATTTGCTGATGACATAATTCTCTATTTAGAAGACCCTAAGAATTCCACCAGAAAACTTCTGGAACTCATAAATGAATTCAGTAAAGTAGCAGGATATAAAATTAATGCTCATAAATCTAATGCATTTTTATTTGTAAGTGATACATCCTCTGAGAGAAAAATTAGGATAACTACCCCATTCACAATAATCTCAAAAAAAAAAAATACTTGGGAATCAATCTAACAAAAGAAGTGAAAGACCTGTACAATGAGAACTACAGAACACTAAAGAAAGAAATTAAAGAAAGTCTGAGAAGATGAAAAGATCTCCCACGTTCTTGGATAGGCAGAATTACTATAATCAAAATAGCCATACTACCAAAAGTGCTATACAAATTCAATGCAATTCAAATTAAAATCCCACTGATGGACCTCACAGAAATCGAGCAAGCAATCATGAAATTCATTTGGAGGAATAAGAGACCCAGAATAGCTAAAGCAATTCTTAGCAAGAAGAGCGAAGCAGGGGGTATCACAATACCAGACCTTCAACTATACTACAGAGCAATAATAACAAAACATCATGGTATTGGCACCAAAATAGACAGGTAGATCAATGGTACAGAATAGAGGACACAGAGACAAACCCACATAAATACAGGTATCTCATACTTGACAAAGGAGCCAAAAACATACAATGGAGAAATGGATCCACCATTTGACCCAGCTATCCAATCCTTGGCCTATACCAAAAAGACTTAAAATCAGATTACTACAGTGATGCAGCCACATCAATGTTCATAGCTGCTCAGTTCACAATAGCTAGATTGTGGAACCAACCTAGATGCCCTTCAATAGATGAATGGATAAAGAAGCTGTGGTATATATACACAATGGAATATTATTCAGCCATAAAGAAGAATAAAATTATGGCATTTGTAGGTAAATGGATGATGCTAAGTGAGATCAGCCAATCCCAAAAATCCAAAGGCTGAATGGTGTCTCTGATAAATGAATGATGATGCATAATGCGGGCGAGAAGGGTGGCAAGAATGGAAGAAGGATAGATAGCATAGAGGGAAGGGAGGGGTGGGGTATAACAGAATGAGACAGACATCATTGCCCTGTGTACATGTATGAATGCACAGATGGTGTGACTCTCCTTTGTGCACAACCAGAGAAACAATAGCCGTACTCCATTTGTGTTCAATGAATCAGTAAGTAAATAAAAAAAAAAAAATGATATCTTTTTAAAATTCCTTATATTGGTGCAATTCTTCCCTCTTTTTGCCTTGACTAATCAGAGTTTATAAGTTTACTGTTTTTTTAAAGAACCAACTTTTTTGTTTATATATATATATATATGTATCTATATATATATACATACATAACACCTACATATTATATAATGTAATTATATGATTTATTTTCTATTTTATTTATTCCTGCTTTTCCTTCCTTTTTTCATTTTAGTTGTTTTAATTTCATCTTTATTACTAGCTCCTCAGGATTGAATTATTGATTCATTACCCATTTTCAAAATTAGAAGTCAGAAGTGTAAATATTCTCTCAAAGTATTAGTTTTCTTGTAAATATTCTCAAAGGATTGGTTTGCTTGAGACTACATATTTTAATATAAAATTAGTATTATAGTAGTCAGTTCTAATATCTTCTATCATAATTTGTGAAATATTCACTGGCATATAGTTATTTAAAGAATGCTGTTTTACTTCTAAATTACTGATATTTTTCTGTTATCTTTTGATTATTGTCTTCTAATATACTTCCATTGTAGCGCAAAACCATACTCTGGTTTCAATCCTTTTAAATTTATTGAGATTTGTTTTATCAAAGTACCTGATCTATCTTTGTATTCTTTGGAATCTTGGGAGGAAATTGTATTCTCTCATTATTGGGAAGAGCATTCTCTGAATATCAGTTAAGCTGTTAGGGTCTAAAAATTTGTATCCTCCGGCAAAATTGTTTGTGATGCTCTTAGGAGGTCAAGTCTTTGGAAGGTGATTGCATTATGAAAGCCGAGCCACAGAAGGTTGCCTTGTCTCTTCCATCACGTGAAGACAGGGCTAGATGACATCTGCAAGCTAGAGAGCAGACTCCCACCACACACAGTACTTGTTGTTACTTGTCCATTCAGATTCCAGGGCCACAAAAAATGATTTCATGTTGTTCATGAGCTGATCAGATTGGTACTTTGTCCTGAATGGACTAAGATATAGGTCTAGTTAGTTGACAAATTTGTTCAAGTTTTCTGTATTCTTATCAATTTCTCTTTTTTCAATCAAACCCTGAAAAAGGAGTGTAGAAATCACTAGCTATCATTGTTGATCTATCTTTCAGCTTTTGATTTGAATAATTCAAATCTCGATTAGTAGACAGTAAGTCTTGAGTTCATTCCTATTTCATTATGAAATGTCCCTCAATATTCCTAGTAATGTTTCTTGTTCTCAAGACTACTTGCTATTAATATAGCTGCTTTAGCTTTCTAAGTATTAGTGTTTATATGGCATATAGCTTACAGTTCTTTTATTTTGAAATTGTATATATTTTTAGTATTCCTTGTAGATACATTTTAAATTCTTGGTTTCACCTGCAACATGTATGGTGCTTAGAAATCATTACTCCTATCCTTGATACAAGAAAAAAAGCTGGAACTGAAAATTAACAACTTGGCCCTATTTGATATTGCATGCCAATTGCCATAATTTGAAGAACAGGTGAATTTAGTGATTCACAGCTAAGATCTGCCTATCAAGAGCAGAATATCAAGAGCCATAAACTGATTGCAACTGCTGAGTTGTAATTTTGGAAAAAAACAAACAAACAAACGAAAAAAACTAGAGGCTAAGTGTGGATTGACATGACAGGAAGAAACTGTGGGGAACTGTAGTTTTGAAGGGGGATTCTTCCATACTTTTGTGGATTTTACCTTCAGGAATATCATCAATTTCTCATAGCATATACTTTAGCTCTGTTAGAGAGGGATGAAAATAATCATTGTGAAATATTCCCAGAGCATTCTCTGTAAGAAAGAACTACTCTCCAAAGGAAAAGACCTTACCAGAATATCACCCCACCTGGAGGAAGTGAGAATTATCCCCATTTCAGCCCACTTCATTCTTCTTGTATCACCTAAAGGTGAAAGGAAAAGGTTAAGAAGCACCGTTTAAGCTTACACCCCAGGGATATCAGTATGGGTTAGCTAAAAGATTGAAATTGAATCATAAGATTATAAAATCTTCCCTCCATCATCACACATATCAATAGGACTCCAGCAAAGTAACACTGAATTGTAGTTAAAAGACACGCAATATGCAGATCCTCTTGGAAGAAGAGTACTAAGGGAAACCCAAATTTCTAGGTAATCTAACTAAGAAAAAAAAGATATTAAAATAAAATGATGAATAAAGAGTATAAGTGGTCACAAATAAATGAGATTACTATGAACAATTATAAACCAGCAAATTGGAAAACCTAGAGGAAATGGATAAATTCCACATCAATTTACCAAGACTAAATCATGAGAAACAGAAAATATGAACAGATCCATATAAAGAAAGGTGATTGAATCTATACTAAAAAGCTTTCCATCTAACAAAAGTACCAAACCTAATTATTTCCCTGATGAATTATATGAAACATTTAAAGAAGTACTAACTCTTCTCAAATTATTCCAAACTCATTTTATATGTCCAGCATTACCTTGATACCAAAGTCAGAAAAGGACAAGAAAAGCAAACCATAGGTTCATGAACTGTGGTTCATGTAGATGCAAAAATCCTCAAAGAAAAATACTAGCAAACCAAATTTAATAACCATTAAAAATAATTACCATGATCAAGTGGGATTTATCCCAAGGATGCAAAATTTTTTCAATATGGGCAGATTTTAAAATCGGATGGACTGCATTAACAGAATGTAGAAACAAACCCCATATAATCAACTCGATAGACATAGAAAAGACATTTTGCAAAATTTGACATCCTTTCATGATAAAAGTTCTCAATAAATTAGGCATAGAAGAAACATAATAACATGAGAAGTCCCAAGCTAATGTCATAATAAACCATGGGGAAAATAAAAAATTATTTCTCTATTATCAGAAACAAGACAAGGATTCCCTATCTCCATTTCTATTCAACATAGTACTGGAAGTCCTACATAGAGTAATTATGTGAGAGAAATAAGTAAAAGGCAACCAAATCAGAGAGGAAGACGATAATGTGTCTGTCTCTATTTGCAGACATCATGATCTTTCATACAGAAAACACTAAATACACCACCAAAAACTGCTAAACGTAATAAATTAAAAAACATTGAAGGACACAAAATCAATAAACAAAAGTAAGTAGCATTTCTATACTCTCTTCAAAAAATAAAGCAGGAAAACTGGAGAAGTAGCTTAGTGGTAAAATGCCCTGGGGTTTTATACCCAGTACTGCACACACACACACACACACACACACACACACATATGCACACACACAAATACAAAGTACTTAGGAAAAATAATTAAAGAGATGAAAGACCTACACAGTGAGAAACATAAACTTCTATGAAAGAAATTGAAAAAGACATAAATGTACACAAAAGTACTCAAGTTCATGAAGTGGAAGAATAAATATGGTTAACACTACTTAAAAATGCATACTTCTCAAAGGAATCTACAGATTTAATGAAATCCTTATCAAAATTCCAATGATATTTTTCACAGAAATAGAAAACTCAATCATAAAATTGACATAAAACTGCAAAAAGATCTTAAATAGCAAAAGCAATCTTAAGCAAAATGAAAAAAACCAAAGGGATCACAATGCATGATTTCAAAATTTACTAGAGTTAAAGAAATCAAAACAGTATGAAACTAGAATAAAAACAGATACATAGGCTAATGAAACAGAATAGAAAGTCTATAAATAAATCAATGCATTTCAGTCAATAGATTTTTTTATTGTGAACTTTTTTATTTGTTATTTTTAGTTATACATGACTGTAGAATGTATTTTGACAAATCATACATACATGGAGTATAATTTCCTATTCTTGTGGTTGTACAGGATGTGGAGTTATCATTGGTCTTGTATTCACATATGAACATAGGAAAGTTATGTCCAATTCATTCTACAGTTCTTTCCCCTTCCCATCCCCACTCCCTTTTCCCAATACTCCTCTGTCCAATCTGGTTAACCTCCATTCCTGCCCCCCAAACCCCTACCCCCCACCACCCCTGCCTATTATGAGTCAGCATCTGCATATCAGAGACAACATTCAGCCTTTGAATTTTGGGGAATGGCTTATTTGACAAAGGTGCTGTTTTAATCAGCTATTTTACTACTGTGACCAAAACACCACAGAAGAATAATTTTAGAGAAAGGAAAGTACATTTGGTGCTCGCAGTTTCAGAGGTTCATTCCAAAAAGGTTCATTGCTCTGGACCGGAGGTCAGGCAACATCATGGCAGGAGGGTGTGGAGAAGGAAAGCAACTCAGGACATGGCAATCAGGAAGCAGAGTGACAGCAAGTTCTGCTCACAGGGAATACATATCCCAAAGGCACACCCCCAGAGACCCACCTCCTCCAGCCACACTTGTATCTAAACAATTGCATATGCCAAGAGAATGCGATGGAGACAGGGGCATTTCTTCAATAAGTGACACTGAGAAAAATAGATATTTTCATTCAAAATAATTTAGACCCTAATGTTGCACTATCTACAAAAATAAGCTCAAAATGGAAAAAAATTTATAGGGCAAAGAGAGAACCTAGAGAATGGGAGAAAATATTTGCAAAATGTACATCTAACAAGGGGTAACTATCCAGAATTTGTAAGAAACTCAACTCAATAGCAGAAAAACAAATAATCCAATAAAAAATTGGCAAAAAGATTTGAATAGACATTTTTTAAAGGAAGACATACAACTGACCAATAGATATATTTAAAAACTCCTCAGTATCACTAATGCAACCTCAGGGAAATGCAACACAAAACCACATTGAGACATCTCTCCATCATAAATAGAATATTATCAAAAAGAGAGAAAGTACCAAAATGCCTGCAAGGCTGTAGAAAAGGGGAACACTTTTATACTGTTGGTGGAAATGTAAATTATTTTAGCCATTAGGGAAAACAGTATGGAGATTCCTTTAAAAAAAAAAAACAAAACTAAAAGCTACTATATGATCCAGCAATCCCACTATTAGGTATGTACATTGAGGAAATAAAATCCACTTGTCAAAAGATATCTGTACTTCCCATGTTTTGTATAGCACTATTCACAATAGCCAGGATATGGAATCAATATCCATCAATTGATGAATAAATACAGAGAATATGAATGTAGCATATATAAACAACAGAATACTATTCATCCATTAAAAAACCTGAAATCCTGTCATTGGTGACAAAATGGATGGACTGGAGGATATAATGTTAAGAGAAATTATGAGTCAGGCACAGAAATATAAGTACTTTATTATCTCACTCATGTGTGCAACCTAAAAATATTGATACCATGGAAATTGAGACTAAAATATGGGTTACCAGAAACTGAAGGGAGGTGGCTAGCCAAGATATTTTTCAAAGGATATAAAATTTTACTTAAGAAGAATAAGTTTAAGAGATCTATTTTACATCATGGGGTTTGTGGTTAATATATTATTGTGCTTGAAAATTGCTAAGAGTGGATTTTAAATGTTCTCACCAAAAAAATTTTGTGAGATAACATGTTAAAAAACTTGATTTGATTATCCCATAAAACATGCCTATATCAAAAAATCATATTGTACACTATAAATGTTTACAAACTTTACTTTTCAAAAAAATAAATATACAAATAGAAGTCCTTGTCTGCTAATCCCATCATCACTATGATTCCCATTGGGTATTTCTTTTTCCTGTTGTGTGTTACCCCATTTTGGGTCTTGTGATATTTGATTGAATTCTGCATATTGTGAGTTACAATGGCCATTATCTGGAAATCTTAAAGAATATCACATTTTTTCGGAAAATAAGTTTAATTTTTGTGGATTACTTGATCTCTTAAGATGTGTTTTGTTGGGTTTTGTTTTGTTTTGTTTTGCTTTTTGGTAAGGATAAATCAAGAATAGTTCTTTATTCTAGATGTAGTTTAGCCCTACTATGAAGGCACAACCCTTCTCAGCTGTCTATAAATTCTCAGTGATCAAAAAGGACTCTCCATTTTGGCTGATTAAAGCTTAGATGTCTCCCTTTTGTAATTAGCCTATAGATCCCTAGTTTTACTTTGCCTGACCTTATGAATTATTCAGTAAAGGCTCAAGTAAACTGCTTTATTTTCCTTAGTTCTCTCCTTTTCAGAACTCTGCTTTGCAACTTCCCAGTAATGCTACCTTCCTGAGTTCTGTGATCAGTCTTCACTCAGTAAGACAACCTGCTTTGCTTAAGATATCCTTCCTGTACCTCATTCCAGAATGTGCCTCCAAGCAGAAAGCCAGAGAGCTTGTTGTGTAGGATTCATCTGATTTGTTTTCCTTGTCTCAGGAGTCACAATCTCACACTGCCTGTGTCCCAATATTTAATGACAGTTGTTTCATACATTTTACCTAGTTTCCTGTATGTGTACAAAGAGTAAATCTGTTTTATTAGTCCATCGTGGCCAGAAACAAAAGTTTGACAAATTATTTTGACTGATTTTCTTCACTGACTTAGCATAATGGAATAATAATAAATAATAATAACAACAATAATAATAAATAATAGCAGTATATTTAGAATGTCAAGTACCATGACAAGTGCCTCTTAAAAATATTTCTTTTGTTTGTAACAAAAATATTACAAAGTGCACTATTAGAATGGCCAAAATCCAAGACACTGGATCAGCCACATTGAATGTGGAGCCATAGGAACTATCATTTATTTCTGGTGGGAATACAAAATGGTTCAGTCTACTTGGAAGATAGTTTGGCAACTTCTTACAAAACTAAACATTTACTCACCATACATCCCAGCAATTGCTCTCTTTGGTATTTACTCCAATAAAAGTAAAACTCACTAACATATACACACGAACTACGCACAAATGTTGATAGCAGCTTTATTTATAACTACCCAAACTTGGAAACAACAGAGATATCCTTCAGTAGGTGAACGGATAAGTAAACTGTGGTACCTCCAGACAATGCAATATTGCACAGTGCTAAAAAGAAAAGAGCTATCAAGTCACGAAAAGACACAATGCATATTATTAGGTGAAAGAAACCAATTTGAAAAGACTACATACTGCATAATTTCAACCATAGACAATTTGGAAAAGGAAAAACTACAGAGATAGTAAAAAGATCACTGGTATGAGGGGTTGGAAAGAGGCAGAGAAGAATAGGCAAAGAACAGAGAATTCTTAGGGCAATGAAATTACTCCATATAAAGCTATCATGGTAGATACATGAATCCAAAAAACTCATAGAATACACAATACCAGGTGTGAAACCTAATGTAAACCATAGACCTCAGGTGATAATGATGTGTCTCTGTAGTTTGATACATTGTAATACACCACCTGGTGAAGGATGTTGGTAACAGTAAAAAGTATGCATATGTGTTGATGGGTAGGTGGGAATCCTCCCACGTTCTGGGCAATTTTGTTGTGAACTTGAAACTACTAGGAAATAAAAATTATTATAAAAGCAAATACTCAGAAGAGACATTGTTAACAACATCATGTAAATGTGGAAAATGGACTTGAAGGAATGAAATACCTAGGCCAAAATCACACAACCAAGAGGACAAGTCTGCAATTCAATGAAACTCACATTTGCTTGGTCCACTGTCTCATTTCTTGCATACTTCATTCTTCACTCTCTTGCCCTTGATTGACTTAGCTCTGTGATCTACAGACTTTCCTTACTTCTTTATATCGACACAGAGATCCTGTCTTGATCTAGTTTATATCTAATAAATCTCATTGTTAATTAACTCCCTGAAATGAAAGAAATCTCGAGGTAGCAGAGGATTGGTCTGGAAAGAGAAAAACAAGGAAAATCACTCCTGAATAATACCACTTAAATTTGGTCTTAAATTCAGAATGGGAAAATTTATACTCTCGATCATAAGCTATTCAGTCTCATACATCATGGTGCCCGTGTTGTTTACAAGAGTCAGATGGTACCAGAGGAATGTGTGGATACATTGGTGGTGGGGGGTGTTTGTAAGGCTCTTGAACTGTTTGTGAGATTATCTTGAGCTTTTCTCTAATTGCCATTGAAGTCGCTTTTCAGCAATGAAGGGTTCATTCTGTTGGTGGAAACACTAATCCATGAAGAGCTGTCTCCAATCTTGAGGTGTCCTCCAAACCCAAAGACTTTCTTCAGGGTTGGCTGAAGAGCGAGTGTCTAGGTTTTATTGTGCAGCCAGGAATGAGGGAACAGCACCCACAGACACAGGTGTCAGTGCTCACAGGTCAGGGAGGTGAATCCCAAAGCAGTTTTTCAAGAACCTCCATTCTGGATGGATTCCCTTTTTCTGTAAAATACTCTGCCTCACTATATGAGCATTCGGATGCACTTTAAATGAAAACCCTTGATTATCTATAAACTGATAGTTGGCAGTGTTTCTTTTTTAAGAATGCATTTCTAAGGGAAAATTAAATTATTTTGTCAGTCTTTTGATGTACTTTCGAATTCCAGGATTAGACATTTATTCAAGGACTATTTTAAAAATAGAAAGTAAGTTTGTAGCATGCTGTCGGAATTCTGAGGAAAGTTCCACCTCTTTCCTTAGTTGCTATCATTTTTTTCCTGAGGCAGAACTTTCTTTGATGTGCCCTGTTGGGAGTCTGTTAGCAGTCCTTTGCATTTGTCATGATTTAAGGTAAAAGAGGGTCAGTGACATCTGCAGTGTTCATTCATTTCTTTGCATGAATCTGCTAAATAAGTTTTCGTTGTTGGTTTTCCCCCTTTTTTATGTTATGTTCAGAATCTGTACATTTAAGTTGCACTTGTTATACCTGAAATGAACGAAATAAAGTCTTAATTACAGATTAAAAAAATAAATAAATAAATAAATGACACTTATACAAGTAACAATAAGGATCTTATGGAAAGAATTATAAAAGCCTAAAAAGACTATTTAAATATCTGGAATAAAGCTTCCATTTCTGTATCTCAAGACATTTCAGTCTAAAATGTGTAGGGACATTGGGCATTGAAAGAGAATGAAGTGTCAGCAATTCTGGGACTAATTTTTTGAATGAACTGTCTTCTATGTGAAAGATGTTGAGTCATAGGAGGTCAGCTGATGCTGAGGCAATCAATGCAATTGTCATTATCAATGGGTGAGTCGAGGCTGACGACAGTAGCATGACAGCCTGGAAACATAAAACCCATTCACTACGGAAGTGAGAATCTTTGCATATGCACAAACTGTGCTGCTTTGTACATTATTCCACTATTCTCCCAACTCTGTAAACATAATCACCTGCAGTTTTAGACTCTAAATGTTTTGTCCTTGGTGATAATGCTTGAAGCAGAAATGACAGGAGCAGATTTTCAAAAGATGCTTTAGCATGAAAATGTAAAGCCACAAAGAGCTGAAGGGGAAGGTTTCAATTCTCCAAAGAATGAGCAGTGATGCACACTTACCAGAGAACTGGTTTCAAACATGTCATTTTCTTTTTGACTGCATTTACCTCAATATGACATTTTTTAAAACCTCATTATTAACATATGATAGCTTAAAATCTTATACCATCCTTAATTAAAATTGTAAGGTAAACCATTTTCTTTGGAGTAAATTCTGTTATATAAAATTGCATAATATCTTTTCCTTTTCCTATCTGAGATTTAAGATTCAACTGAAGAAGAAGAAATGATTCTACAAATAGTAAAAAAAAAAAAAAAAAAAAAAAAGACAAAATTAAAATAGAAGGAGAGTAAATTTGCCCTTTTAGTCATCTTCACAATTTTGGGATCTAATATATTTGTGGTAAAATATACTTGAAATTAATTTTAGAGTATTATTAAGATACTATTTCTAAATGCAAACTTAGTCACAATAGAGAAAGCAGTTCATTAATACCTTCAATACCTCAGATGTATAATCAGAGGTACAAAATAATTTTTATATGACCATATATAGCCACAACCAAGAAACTTTCCCTTATGACTACTCTTAATGATTTTATATTTCACATTTATCCTTCATATTTAAAATATGTTTTGTATCACATACAGAAGACAGTAAATATTACGTCCATATACTGAGCTACTTGCCTAGGGCCAGATTTTCACATTAAGGTCTGTGATACTCAAAATTAAATATTTCCATGGTTTTCTCTCACATCATTAAAATTTTTCACTAAGCAAAGTAGCACTTTACAAGTATGGATGGTAAGCAGAATGTCATTGTTATTGAAGTAACCCATGTACTAAAGAAGATGGATTAGAAGAAAAGCACGGTTTTCATAATAACACACCAGGAAAGAAGTAAGGGCCTCCAGGTTTCCAGTATAATAAATGAGAACTTTTTTTTTTTTTAATGACATCATTAACTGCTAGATCTCACCTCGAGGACCCTCTCCTGAGACAATGACTCACTGTGAAGGGCAGGTGTCATGGCTCTTTTCTTAGCTTTAAACAAAAACAGGCAATAAAGGTCCATTCCATGTATGATACTATTAACTGTTCCATTTATAAGTGGAAACTAGGCATAGACAGGGAAAAAAATACATTAAAATAAAGGAGTGAGGCAGTAAAATTCAATTTTTGGTCAGTTTTACATCATTTTGTATGGAGGCTAAATGTAAGTTTTTCTCAGGAATAATTAAATTATTACTACTTCATATTCATGGAGGAATTCTTTTCAAGGATTGGGCATGAGAATGTCCATCATTAACTCCTCCACTCTGCCTGACAATCTGGCAGCTGCCTGCCAGGCCAAGAAGATGAGTTTCCTTAAAGAAGATGTACAAAATGTGGACAATTTCAAAGTTTGTCCCTCTGCAGTCATGGAAATTCTAACCCTCCTAACTTCCAGGAGGTTGCTCTAGAAAACTTTATCAATCACAGGCAGTGAAAAATAAGCATATAACTTATAGGTTATGGTAGGGAGAAGAAAGTTAGTTCTAATCTCAGCTAGAAACTTCAGAATCCTTTCCTCCTGCCTCATATTTTGCAGATGAAGAATCTGAGCACAGCAGATTAACTCCCCTAGCTAACTATTGGCAGATCACATAAATATCCTGACTCCCACTTAAGCATGCTCCTCTCTGAAAAACACTGTCTTCTTTGAAACAAAGGGATATTTCATAACAACAGAATGTGTTTAAGAAAATGTCATTTGTACTGAATCCAAAATTCCATGTGAGTCTAACAACCTTTAATTTAGAGCTGTGTGTCTGTTTGAGCTAGTCTCTTAAATATGAAATAAGAAAACAATTTACTTGAAAGGAAACAAAGAAGTGCTTCTCTATTGGATTACCAAGATGGCTTTTCTGGACACATAAACATTTGCAATCAAGGAGTCTCATTTGTAATCAAAAATTGGTACCAGATCAAATGGCTTCACATTAACAAAGAGAATATCCATTTATCTTAATCATCTATTTAAGGCTACATAACAGAAAAAGTAATTACACTTATGAAAAGGTGGCTAATATGTGAAAAAGATAATCTAATGTTTCACTGACCCAGAGGTGCCAACGTAAATAACAAAAGAGAATATTTAAAAAATCTAAGTCATGCATAAAAAAATCTTACCACTTGAGTAGCTGAAATCAGCGTTAGCTGCTAGGACTTAGTACTAGGAAATTTTTCATAAGAAAAGTGATATCTCAACTAGTAATTTCCAATTGCAAATAAAATACTACAGCTGGAAAAATATACATATTGGAATTCATAAAATTCCCATGAAAACAAGAAAGGAAGTATCATTGCTTGAAGTCAATGTGGAAAAGACATTAGGTACTGTCATAATCTAAACTGAAGCCTGATATCTTTACCCTATTATTAATGTGGAAATAGTGACTTAACAGGTTAAAAACAATTGCATAAGAACAGTTTTCAGCTTGTAAAATACTAGAGGCTAAGCAACCAAAAGAAGCATTAAAAATAAAAAAATAATGTTAGCACTACTAAGTAGATGGCATTTATATAATCGTTCTTTACAAATATGAAGGAAGTCATACTTTAAAATAATTATCAAAAGAAAGTAAATGTCTCTTTGAATAATAAGAACTTCTTAATATTTCATATATAGTGATTAGACCCATGATTGTCTAACCAAAAAATACTTGGACTGCATTCTTAGGTGATACAGAATAGAAACTTGGGTGAAAATACAATTAATTATTTTCTCAATAACTCTTACTTTTTGTCCATCCACCTCTCAGGAATCCAGTGAAAAATTCCTTTTTAACTTTACAGAAATACCTTGAATTCTCTAATGGAAGAAGACACCACAAAGGAAAGATTAGTAGCTTATGAATAAGTGAATATTGCCCAATAAACCTCTTCATGAATACATGAAAAACGAAAGAAATAAGAAAAGAAAACCACATACCTTGGATGACCTCTTTACCAAACCTCAGAGATTCAATGGAAGGGAAAATATGAGGGGTTGGGGGTATTACAAAAATTGAATCATAGACCTGACTTTCAAAAAAAATCCCTCTAGTAAAAGCCTTATATTTTACACAAATGCCTTACGAATAAGTCTACTTAATTCATCCTTTGCATATTACTTCCATATTTCATATTCTACTATTGTCCTTCCAGTCAACAATATATGGATTAGCTATAATTACTCTCAATTTTCTATTTAATTTTGCTGAATTTTTTCAACTTTATTTCCATTTTGGTAAAAAAAAAAAGCATCAATGTGAGTTTGCTTTTTCTTTTCTCCATGAAATGATATTTCATTATGTTGGTGAAAATGGTGAACAGAAAGTACCTCTAGCTTTGTGGATAGGACTAGAGGAAAAAATCACTCACAAGAGCCATATGGGAAGGAATATGACCTTTGTGTTATAATCCAACAATCCATCTTCTCCACAAGGCTGCAAATTCTATAAAGAAACTCATTTAACTTCTTTTTGTTTTGGTTGGTAGATACTCAAGGAATGTTTATTGGGCATCTCTATTTATTTTTATTTGAATACTTTATTTTCCAAAGCCAATGTATACTAATATGGTTCTGATTATTTGGCTATAAAGATCCAAGTGTTCCACAGCATTTGTTTCTTGTTAGATAAACTACCTAATTTTCTCAAGAATTCTCTCTTCCACACATCCTTTGTGAAGGATTGGCAACTAATATATCTGCTTAATTTGTAAGATGTACCTATATACACTTCCAACCTACTCAGCTAAACAACTTTGGTGCCCATTTTTGTTACAAAGAGAAGCCTAAAGACCTTCTTTAGTCAAGAAGGAGATGAGGGAAACACTACTGGGAAACTTCTTCTTCCTGACGAACCAGAATTGGCATTTTCTCTAGGAAGCACAGAGTTTCAAGGGACCAAACACAGAAGAGCATCTCCCTTTTCTAACAGTTTGCAGTTGGTATGGATAAGTAAGCTATCCCAACTGGAAAGAGTTGAGAAACCCTGAGTCTAAACAATGTAAAAGGATAACTGAGCATGCACAAAAGTAAACTTGGGGTTTATCTCAGAAGCCACTTGTCAGCTGCTATCTGTTGCAGTCTCTGCCCCGTGAATATTCAAAATGTCTATGCAGAATAGGACCTTATACTAGTCTAATCTTAAGGGCAAAATTGCAAGACTCCTTCTGGGTCTACCTATAGATATATCCAGTAAATTTGAAATAGCTTTAGATTTTAATTGATACAGGATTTGTATCTTTTAACTGAATATTTGACATGATCCATCTTAAAGCAAATGACATTTCATTCTGAAATTCTTTATAAATTTGAGAAACAAATGTTGGCAGTAAAGTGAACAGGATACTTAATAATGACATGTAATTGAAGATGAGTCTGCTGTGTTGATAAGATCTTGTAGGCAAATGAGTAAGGGCTAGAATCTATGTTTCCAAGGTTGAGTCAGACTGGGAGCCTAGAGAGAATTTCCTCTTTCAGAGAAATCTATCAAATTGGTAGTTGGGGTCTGAAAGACCTGAGTGGAAAGTAATCCAGCCCATGGCAAATCTTTTGAAGATGTCAATGCTATAAACAAGCTTTCTCATCTGGAAAAGAAAATAATGCACACCTCAAAGGACTGTTACCAAAATTAAGTGGCATTAAAGTAAGAAGTGGGTTTAAAAAAAGCATTTGTCAAAAATACTTACAATATTATTTATATTTCTCCATCCTATATTCCTTCCTTCTTTCTTCTATAAAAGCAAATATCAATAAAAAAATAACCTATCTTTTGTTCAATGCCTTGGGGACCATAGACTTTATGGAGCTATAACTCATCTGGTTACATAAGCTCTTAGACCTTTTCTTGGTTGACTGGGTAAACCAATGTTTGAGGAGAGTATGAATAGCTGGGTGTGTGTTATGGGGATAGGTTGCAAGACAATATTTTTGAGAACCTCTTTTTCTCTCCTGTACCATTAATTTTCCTGCTTAGTGGATCAGCTTACAGACATTCTGTTATTTCTCTCATCTTAAAACTTTAAGTCTTTTGACCTTTTCATTCTAGCTACTGCACAGTTCCAAGTTCCACTTGATTAGCCAAGCTCTTTTTCCAGGGATTTATCTCTTCTTTCTATAATTTCTCTACTCCTGAACTCACATTAATGCTGAAAACATACCCACTACTCCACTTAAATTTTGCTCATAGAGGTCACTGACGGTTGTTAATTTGCTTAATACGGTGGTGAGCCAAATACTCATCTTGGTCCATGTCACCTTTAGACTCAATTGCTCACTTCCTTCTCCTTGAAACAAGGTCTTCCGTCAACTCCCAGGACACACACAGTCCTGATTTTTCCACCTGCTTATTGGATGCTTTTCTCATCTTTTTTCTCAGATGGCCTCTTCTCATCTCCTTCACATCCTACAGGTTCCAAGTCTCATATCTCCATTCTTGACATCCTTGATCCAGGTGTTCTGCACTATTAGAGATCCTGTTGAACCTTAGCATTAAATTTCATGGTCAAGCTTCTGATTCCAAATTTATGTATCCGTATCGAGTTCTTCTCCTGGACTCTAGACTTACACATCAAACTTTCTGCTTCTCATTCTCAACATCTCCACTTAATGACTAGTAAGTCTGACTTAACATACCTGAAATCTAATTCCTACTCTACCCCTACTCTTGCCCTTCTGTGGTTTACACTGTCTCAGTAAGAGGAAGACTGATGTTTAGGTAAAAGCACTTGTCCAGCTCAACATAGTAAGCAACAGAGTTGAACTCTGCTTCTTCACAAGTATCAGCAAATTCAAATCACCCTCAAACTTACTGAAACTATTAATTTCCAGGACACTTCTTTGAAGGCTGTAATTCACAAGATAGTGGGTAGGACTGAGACTCTGGTTTGTTTTTTTAACTAGGACTTCAGGCAATTCTTTCTGTAAGTCTGGGAAAGACTACACTAATTATTCTGCCTCTCAGGCTTTTTTTAATTTTAGGTCATTCTACACAAATGGAGAACAATTACCATTTTTCTGTTGTACACAAAGTAGAATCATACAATTTGCATATTTATACTTATACATAGGGTATAGATATTTGTCTGATTCTATTATCTTTCCTTCCCTGCCCCCTCCCCACTCCTCATTTTCCTCTATACAATCCATCCCTTCTCCATTCTTCCCGTGCCTCCCCCACCCCCACTATGTGTCATCAACCACTTGTAAGAGAGATCATTCAACCATTGGTTTTTTGGGATTGGCTTATTTCACTTAACATGATCTTCTCCATTTCCATCCATTTACCTGTGAGTGTCATAATTTTATTATTCTTTATGACTGAGTAATATTCCATTGTGTATATATATCACAGTTTCTTTATCCATTCCTCTATTGAAGGGCATCTAGGTTGGTTCCACAATCTAGCTATAGTGAAATGGGCTGCCATAAACATTGATGTGACTGCATCACTGTCGTATGCTGATTTTAAGTCCTTTGGGTATAGGCCAAGGAGAGGGATAGCTGGGTCAAATGGTGGTTCCATTCCAAGTTTTCGAAGGAATGTCCATACTGCTTTCCAGAGTGGCTGCACCAATTTGCAACCCCACCAGCAATGTATGAGTGTACCTTTTTCCCCATATTCTCATCAACACCTATTGTTGCTTGTATTCTTGATTATAGACATTCTAATTGGGGTGAGATGATATCTTAGGGTAGTTTTGATTTGCATTTCTCTTATTACTAGAGATGATGAACATTTTTTCATTTGTCTGCTGATTGCTTGTAGATCCTCTTCTGTAAAGTGTCTGCTCATTTCCTTAGCCCATTTATTGATTGGGTTATTTGTATTCTTGGGGTAAAGTTTTTTGTGTTCTTTATATATTCTGGAGATTAGTGCTCTATCTGACATGTGTGTGGCAAAGATTTTCTCCCACTCTGTAGGCTCTCTCTTCACATTGCTGATTGTTTCCTTTGCTGAGAAGAAGCTTTTTAGTTTGAATCTATCATAATAATTGATTCCTGCTTTTATTTCTTGTGCTTTGGGAGTCATGATAAGGAAGTCTGGTCCTAAGCTGATATGATGAAGACTTGGACCTACTTTTTCTTCTATTAGGTGCAGGGTCTCTGGTCTAATTCCTAGGTCCTTGATCCATTTTGAGTTGAGTTTTGTACAGGATGAGAGATAGGGGTTTAGTTTCATTTTGCTGCATATGGATTTCCAGTTTTCCCAGAACCATTTATTGAAGAGGCTATCTTTTCTCCATTGTGTGTGTTTGATGCCTTTGTCTAGTATGAGAAAACTGTATTTATGTGGGTTTGTCTCTGTGTCCTCTATTCTGTACCATTGATCTACCTTCCTATTTTTGTGCCAATACCATGCCATTTTTTTTACTATTGCTTTGTAGTATAGTTGAAGGTCTTGTATTGTGATACCTCCTGCTTCACTCTTCTTCCTAAGGATTGCTTTAGCTATTCTGGATCTCTTATTCCTCCAAATGAATTTCATGATTGCTTGCTCTATTTGTATGAGGTCTGTTATTGGGATTTTATTTGGAATTGCATTGAATTTGCATAGTGCTTTTGGTAGTATGGTCATTTTGATGATATTAATTCTGCCTAACCAAGAACATGGGAGATCTTTCCACCTTCTAAGATTTTCTTTAATTTCTTTCTTTAATGTTCTATAGTTGACATCAACAGGTCCCAAGAGGCATATGAGCCACCCAAATTGAGTCTAGAGGATATACATAATTTAAATAGATCAATTTCAACCAATGAGATAGAAGAAGTCATCAAAAGCCTACCAACAAAGAAAAGTCCAGGACCAGATGGATTCACAGCTGAGTTCTACAAGACCTTCAGAGAAGAACTCATTCCAATACTCAAAGTATTCCATGAAGTAGAGGAGGAGGGAACCCTTCCAAACTCATTCTATGAAGCAAATATCACTCTGATACTAAAACCAGACAAAGACACATCGAGGAAAGAAAATTTCAGACCAATATTTCTAATGAACATAGATGCAAAAATTCTTAACAAAATTTTAGCAAATCGCATACAAAAGCATATAAAAAAAGATAGTGCACCATGATCAAGTGGGTTTCATCCCAGGGATGCAAGGTTGGTTCAACATCCGGAAATCAATAAATGTAATTTATCACATCAACAGACTTAAAGTTAAGAACCATATGATTATTTCAATAGATGCAGAGAAAGCATTTGATAAAATACAGCACCCCTTCAAGCTCAAAACACTAGAAAAAGTAGGGATAGTAGGAACATTCCTAAACATTGTAAAGGCTGTCTATGCTAATCCTACAGCCAACATCATTCTAAATGGAGAAAAATTGAAATCATTCCCCCTGAAAACCGGAACTAGGTAGGGATGCCCTCTTTCACCACTTTCATTCAACATCGTCCTTGAAACTCTAGCCAGAGCAATTAGACAGACCAACGAAATTAAAGGAATGCGAATAGGAAAAGAACTCAAACTATCCCTTTTTGTGGATGACATGATTCTATATTTAGAGGAGCCAAAAATTTCCACCAGAAAACTTCTGGAACTCATAAATGAATTCAGTAAAGTAGCAGGATATAAAATTAATGCTCATAAATCTAATGCATTTTTATTCATAAGTGATGAATCCTCTGAAAGAGAAATTAGGAAAACTACCCCATTCACAATAGCCTCAGCCAGACATTTTGCTAATTAAAAATAGACAATGACAAAGAAAATTGTTGATTTATAGAATACTCCCTACTGGACCCTACCCTGCTAATCAAGACGAAAGCCCTTGGCAATTGTATGGTGCTACAAAACAGATTGTCACAGATGTGCCTGTGTGTTGTGTTTAAATTTTATTTTTTAAATACATTAGCAGCAGTCAACTAGTTCTTCATATGCATTTGACTCCATCTTATTAGGCCTTTACTAATGAGGTGCTTGAAATTATAACTGAAAATAAAATGGTTCTAAGTCACTTAAGGTTTTGGCAAAAATATATAGCATGCATGTGTTTTCACACCTCCCTCCCCATCACTTTCAGTGGTACACAATTTCTACTCTCCCATCTGGTACCTGTGGTGACCTGAATGACCTTGAAACAACCAGAGAAAAGATGATGAAAGTACATGGCCCTTACACCAAATCAATTTCCTTACTGCAGAGACAAAAATAGAAATTGGTAAAATAACACAAGTAACTGAATGAACAAAAGGTACTAGTTATAAAAAGATATAATTATATAGAAACATAGTTAAAATAATGGTCACAGAAGAAAGTGATTTGTTGAATCCAAAAGAACACAACCTTTTGAGCTGGCCACTCGGGAGTAAATTCTGCTTCTTCTTTGGTAAAACCTCAGAACCTCCATTGACAAGGAATGTCACTGTAATAAGATGTATTTATGGAAAACATTCTGAGACTGATTGATGTGGACAGACTCTTGGGTTAAAATGGAGTTCATTACAAGGAAGAACTCAGATAACAAGAAGCCTTTCTATTCACACCTTCACTGGTACATCCTGATGACTTACACTCTAATCTCTAGAGGAAGAAATCTATTTAAGCTCATTTTGCCCTTTGTCTTCGAGGCATAAGATCTGACTCTGGATAACAATTATATATGCTAAAGATATAGATTATAAAATGTTTCTACTATTAATAATGGTGTGGATCCACTGTCAATTCAACAAACTAACCACATACTAACATCTTAATATGTTCTAATCAAAACTCTCTGCACCAATACACACATACACACACAATTCATGATTTGGAGAGGTGATGTTTATTCTTCGTATTGTGCTTTCATTACAAACTACAATTCTCATTCTCTTGAACAACAGGATACAAAACTGAGGTTCCTTCAGTAGTTATCTAGGTTACCCAATCTGTTGGCTTTGATTTGGAATTTGACAAACTCTTTGCTCTGTTTCTCAATTCCCATTGGAAAGTGGAAAAAAGTATCACAAATGACTCTCCAGGTAACTGAGAAGAGTCTTCAACAAAGAACTTCAAGGAGTTTCAACGCTTATATTTACATGGACTCTAATTAATGCACAGCACTTAGTTGAACCCAAGAAGTAGATTTTAAAAGAGCAATAATTGTAGGAGTAGATTGTGATCTCATCTTTGTAAAGCCACTTGGGTTGAAAATTTTCATAGTCTCAAGCACTTTCATACAAGCACTAGAAATACTATAGATTTAAGATGAATAGAAAGTCGTATTAAGAACTATAAAGGAAAAGAATTCAAAATAAAGGAAAAATGTTTTTAGAATCTTGTAGCATTAAGATACCACATGCAAATATATGAAGTATGATGGGCATAATGAGAAATGACAATGGTACTGAATACACACACAAAAAGCCTTTCTGAAAACTGAAGAATAAATAAAATCAATGATAAATAATTAAAGATAATTATTAACAATAATTCAAAAATTGGTTTCTGTCATTCTTCTGTTTATTTCACACTTATTCATAACCTACCATGTGCTACCTGCTGGAAAACTACTGTGTCCTGGACAAGTTCAGATCCTAACCTGAATGAAATTTACCTGAAAGGACTTATTTCAGAATTTTTAAGAATTCATTACAATTTGCTAGTGGTTTCTACCCTTAGTCATTTGTATTCTAAGGAAACCAGCTCATTGATATGTAACACTTTGCTTAGATTCACTTGCTAAGGTTCTTTTTAGACAAGAGTAAAGACAAGCAGAAAATATGACAGGGAAGAGGAGTATAATTTACACATTGGGAAGGAATGGATGGTGGGTGCCAAGGGAATTTGAGGTTCTGCCCAAGAAGAAGCAGAGTGAGCATGACATCCTTGATTCCCAGTATATGCAGCAGTGACATCTAAGAAATACACATGTAATAGATGCATATCTTATCAGTTAGAAACATAAATTCTGGAGTCAGACTCCCTGCATTTGAATTCTGGCTTCACTAAGTATTTATGTAGCCCCTTGTGTTATTTAAACCCTGTATCTCAGTTCCTTCATCTGTAAAATAGAAATAGATTATAAAAATGGACAGAATACTTCTCCGTCCCTATATCCATGCTCCTTTTATCTTTCCTATTTATTGAGATTTCCCTGGACTATAAGATGGCCTTAAGACTCCTTTGGCCAAAAGAATCCACTGGAAGTGACACTAAGTTCCTGGCTCAGGCTCCTAAAGGCATGATCTCTTTTACCCTCTTCCAGGACCCTGCATTTCTTATAGGATCATGATGCTTCTATCATGGGGTCAAGGAATCATCTGGACCATAATCAGTGAGTTAACTTAGTGGGCCCAACTGAAACCGCAGAAATATAAGAGTTCATCAGAGATTAGCAAATATGCTTATTTGACCCACAGTTGACAGAAGACACACTGGCCTGGGCTAGATCAGAACTACTCAGCTTACTCATAGATCAGTGAGTAATATTAAGTGATTATAGTCTGAAGCTTAGTAGGGTGATTTCTTATGCAGCAAAAGCTACTGATACACACAAGGCAGGGTGAAGACTAAATACAATGGCACTATGTAAGTACTATCATTTAAAATATGATTTTAAAATTGTGGCAACGGACTAACTCTCTGTAAATCACAGCCTGGTAGCCAGCTTGCCAGTTTTGTGTGCTGGTGAGGGACAATGGCACACAGGCTGTGCATATGACATCCAGCCGGTAGGCTCAGATCTCAGGAGTCCCCTAACTTTCTGTATGTGATTTGCATTCAAGCAAATCTAAATAGCTCCAAATTCACTCACTAATCACTGAGAAATTAAAAATATGTAAAATGAAAGATTAGAAAGCCAACTATTTGATCATCATCTTCACTCATGATTCTTCTCTTCTGATAGTCTGGTTACTCTCTTGACTCCTATCAATCCCATCAAATCAACTTCTCAAAGCAAGCAATTCAGAAGTAAAGCTGAGAACTAATCTGGTGAATAAATTTTCTAATACACAGTAGTCCTATTGAGGTACTCTCCTGTTCTGCTCAAGCCAACAACATAGAGACAGCTACTGTTCTTGGCCAGATGGTCATGGTACTTCTTCACATTTTATTAAGTCATATTACTTTTAATAGCTCCTTGAGCTGTGTCACATTTTCTTGTGCTTTGTTTCAATTCAAAACTTACTCCCAACCTACATGTCCTTTTTCAATGCACTGTAAGGCAGGAAAGTGGTTTTATGCTCATACATGAGATGAATTGTGAATATCCTGCCAAGTCAGTTTTATGAATTTCAGTATGATACTCTTGTCTTTGTTTTATTAAATTAGTTCTTGGGAATTTAAAGACCTTTTACAGAGGATCCAAATGCCCTTTGGTAACCACCACCCACATCTTTTTTTATGATGTTGCTTCTTTTAGCTAATGTTTTCTTTTGTAAGTATGAATTTAATTGCAAAGAACATTGGTGTTCTCTGTCTCCTGTCCTTCCTACCCTCCCTGTCCCTGTCTCTGACTATAAATGAATTCGAGGTATAGTTTTTATTTCTCTACCTCAGTGTACATGCTAAATGAAATTTGACATACAAATAAAGGTTTGACTTAATTGCAACATTATAAAAAAAGCAAGAAAAATTATCTTGTTCTTTTTTAAAAATCAATGATGTCAGTCATCATTTGAACACAACAATGGCTGTTTCACTTTGTACTAGATTCTATCATCCTCAAAGTCTAGAGTACTGCAAGTCATTACACAAAAAATATATCCTGCCCAAATAATAATATATTTGGAGATTTATAGATGTAGCACATGAAAACAAATTTCTGAAATAAGCATTGCAAATATTTGTATCACTGGAAGACAATTTTCTTTATTAACATTTTCAAGGAACTTAGACATCTCATGGAACTTACTAACTAGACATTTCTCACTCTGGAATCCTACATGGTTACGCTACATTGAAACAAGTTATTTCACTTATTGGTAAGGCAATAGATTCACGTAAAAATTCACAGGACAGATTTTCATGGGTTATTGAAGAACTGTTGAGATTGGGGAGAGGATCTTTCCTCATGTTCATGCTCAAATGACAAGTTGGTTTGCTCTGAGCTGCTCACCTGCATTGGGTTTAAGCATGCACTAGTTTTTACATACACACTTGCCTTAGTACTTATGAAACACTATGACCTTTTTGAAGTATTTTTAGAAAGCCATGGGAAAGGGACTTTCAACTGGCTCTACTGACCCCACATTCATGAATAATTAATTCCTAGACTCTGTCAAGCAGCTGGTCCCAGGAGTAAGCCAGGAAGAGCTTACTCAGGACTTTCTTCTGCCTGGAATAATGGTAGGAGACTTGGAAAAACCAACACCAAAGAATCTTGAACCTAGAACTAGCAAAGATTTTAAAGGATAAAGCCTGATCCTTTTCTTTTATATTCTCCAGTCTAAAGATCCTGTTAAAACCTAAATCACCAAAAATCTTCAAATGCCCCCTTTTCTCAGAGTAAAAAGCAAAGTCTTTAAATGACCTATAAGGCCCCATGCTGCTGCCTTCCCCTACCTTTCTCCACCTGTGTCCTCATGTTCTGTGACTTTCTCACATTAATTTACTTCCTGCCACACTGACCGCCTTGCCACCCATCACCTTCTAATATAACTTATTATGTATTTATATTGCTTGGTGCTTGCCTCTTCCCATCAGAATTCCAGCTCCATGTGCTCTACTTCTGACTTTCACAGTCACGTTTCCAGGGCCAATAGTGCTGCCAACTCAACACCTACTGAATGAATGAATGAAGAACTGATGCTCAAAGTAGTTCATGATTTACACACAGTCATACCTTAGATTAGCAGCAGAGCACTACTAAATACAAATTTATATCTCCTTTACACAAATTAAACAACATGATGCTAACATGTTAAAAATTTATTAATATAATATAGGTACCAATCTGAAACATAAGCCTACTTACATTTATGTAGACATTTATCACTAAAAACTTATCTTTTAATCTCCTGACCACCCTATCAAACATAAATTAGTGTCTCTGTTTTATAAATTGCAAACCTGATGGTCAAGGTGACAAAAAGGAAAATTAGGTTTAAGTTGGAAGGAGATCTATTGAAGATGATCATTTGCCCTTTAGATTTTGCAAAAAAGTTGTACCACAGAATTCTCAATTCACAGCTTTCCTACAACCAAAATTTTAAAATGCAATTCAACATGCCCACAAATTTTCAGATAAATTCTTAGGGCATCAAGCAAATGTTCCATTAGTACCAGTTTATCTGGATTTTATCCTTTATTTGGATAAAGGATAAAATGAACATAATTTTGAAGTCCAATAATAGTAGTATAAGAGTATAATTTGTACTCTTTCTGCATATTTTAATTTTATGTAGGTTTGTGTATATATGTGTGTGTGTGTGTGTGTGTGTGTGTGTAACTTTATTTTGTTTCAATTTGAAAAAATTTACTATCCTTAAAGAAAGCAGGCCTAGTTACATAAATCCAATCACCTGCAAAGGCCTGTACATTAAAAGTAAAAAACAGACAAAAAAATAAAAGAACCTCAGCAGATACCAAGCAAAAAAGAAAGAAAAAGGGCTGCAATTTTTTAAATTATTTGCTGGGGAAAGTGCAAAAGGTTTCCCAAGAAATTCTAATAATGATCAACATTACCCTGATAGTTGATGAGACTGGTCTCTCAGGCAAATTGTAATTCTGCCAATCTGAAGGTCTAGGAGAGAAAACCTTGATAGCCTTCATCTGCCTTAAACATCTATAGTCAAGAGGGTCAGGTGAAGAATTTCACTGAGTTCATTATGCAGGTCTCAATGGGAGCAGAGTAGGTGGAGCAATGAATTCATAGAATTACAAATTACCCCTATGGGAATCCCAGGAGCTATGACTTTTTTCTTCCCAATGGTTTAGAATCAGTATAGCTTGTACTTCACACACCTGAGGAATGGTGCAGAGAAGGCTCCTACAAAAGTTTGCATAGAGCACTGCCAAATGAGTCTCTCATTATTCACTTGCCCACCAATTATTTTACCTGACGTCCAGGTTTAGAGTTTCATTAAACTTAGTTAAGAATGCCCCAGTGCACAAGATTATTTCCTGGGGAAAACCACTACACAAGCACAACATACTATAGAAAAAGAGGGGCTAAGCCTCATCAGCAAATCTAGCCAAATAATTTACAAAGTTAGTAATTGAAACAAAAGGAAATTTGATTTATTACAGTGAATTTTAACTCAGTATTATCAAAGGGAAATATCTCTTTGTAATATATTTCAGAAATGTTGTATGTGTTCAGTTTATGAAATCTTATTTTTTTCCAGTTGCTCATAAACTGCTAAAATGCATCTGGCTTAGGTACTTGTGTATCTCCTCTTAAATGCATTCCAATGTAGCAAATATAAACATCTGGTATTTTTGCTTAGTCTAGCCTTTACGTGTGTCAGACACTCATAAGCATGTGAAAATATGAAACATAGCAGCTTTGATAACTCTAAAAATTAGAAAATCTGGACCTTAAGATATACTCAAGATACCTGCTGTGGTCTGATGGTTTGACCTAATCACCCCAAAATTGATATACTGATATCCTAACTCCTGTACTGGTGACATTATGAGGTGGGACCTTTAGGAGTCATTAGGTCGTAGGACAAGAGCCCTCAAGAAGGGATTATACAAGAGACTTTGTACAAGAGGCCCCAGAAAGCAGCCTTGCCCCTTCTTCCATGTGAGGACACAAAGCAGGTACCACTATGAAGACATTCTCCTCGTTAGACACAGGAGCTCCTGGCTCCTTGATTGTGGACTTCCCAACCTTCAGAATTGTGACAAATAAGTGTTCATGGTTTACAAGCCAAAATGTATGTGGATTATAGTTTTATTTTTATTACAGCGGCCCACATAGAGCAAGATATTACCTTAAGTGAGTATCTTACTTCTACAGTTAGACAGAATATTCTTTTGAAATCCAAGTAAAATTTTCTCCCACTTCTAAATATTTAACAATGAGATCACAACTAAGAATACACAGAAGTGAAACATATGTAAACTGATTTACAAAAAGAAGCAGACTCTGGGGTCCTTTCTACCTATAATGCATTTACCACAAAGACATCTGGTTTAAGTTTAAGAAATTTTACCTGGAGCAAGAAAGTGTACTATACTACAGAAAAAAACACTCATGCAACAAGCATCTTTATCAAAATAAAATAAAACAAAAAATTAAAAAGTAAAATATTTTAAAAATAAAAAATAAAACAAAAAATAAAAACAAAATAAAAAACAAGTTAATTGACTAGAAAAGAGCCCCTAGGAATGTTCACAAATGTAGTATTAAGATTAAAGTGTGCAAAAAATCACCGGCAAATATAACAGTGCTAAAATTATCTTCTACGGTCTTAAACCACATTGTGTGAGTTATAGAAAATGAATAGTCAATCTGTAAACTTGAAAAACAGAGTTTTTTTTTTTAGTTAGAACACTGAAAAACCCTTAACAAAATGAACAAAAATGAAAGGAAGGAAGGAGGGAAGGAGGGAAAGAGGAGAGGGAGGGAGGGAGGGAGGGAGGGAGGGAAAGAGGAAGAAAAGATTTTAAAAATAAAGAAAAGAAAATTCATGGGATCTTAGGCTTCAAGGGCATCACTTCTATTTTCAGTGCCTAAGGTACTGTCATATTTTAACTCATTCTATGGAAAAGAAGAATCAACTGCCAATCATTACATAAAATTATTTAACAACCAATCCTGAAACTATTGCAATGTCATTTAATAAATTTTAATTTTTACAGTTTTTCCCCAAAACTAGGCAAAATTAAGCTCCCAATTCAGCCAGATAGAGATGAACAGCAAGCCCCACCCTCTTTTTTCATTTAAGCAATTAAAAAGCAGAAGCCCTATTTAAGACAGGGTCTGAGAATAAGGACCCTATACATTTCCATTTGTTCAAAGTATTAAAATATGTAAAACATATTTAATGAAATTTAAACTTGGTGACACTGTAGAAGGATGGAATCAAAACTATTACTGAATGTCTTCTACTGCTACTTCAGCATCCCAGTTATGGGCATCACTGCCATATCGTCACGGTGTATGGTGGAGGGTTCTGGCAACAGAAAGTGGATTGATTAATCTGCTCAACCTCTGCTGTGTTAAAATTGAATAATCTTAATAAATTATACATCCTTTGAAGCTTATTTTTCAACTCTGTAATCATCTTTGAGGCTATTTTCTGAACTATTTCTAAGTGTTTTTCCTTCCTCTCAAGCTTATCAGTTTTAACTTAGTTGATTGAATGTCAAAGAAGTCTGTTCTTAGTCTTTTTGAATATATTCAGGAATAGGTCTACTCTTACATTCCTGACTTAAATGAAAGCTACATAACCTGAAACATGTAGCTATACCATCCTCACTGAAAGAGGTTACCGAGAGTGAATTCTTTCATTAGTGTTTCACTCCACGTAGAAATGTTTCACCTAAAATAGATTTGGTTAATTTACTTTTCTTATCTGAACTGTTTGCAGAACTACAAAGAAAACAATTTTGAATGTTCTTTAACAGTAATGAATTTATGAGTAGCGAAAGCAAATGTTTTTATTAGAACACAGATCTATTATTAATATGATTTTTTGTTAAAAAGTGCATATATTTTTACCAGTACACATACACACTACTTATGCGACCTATTGAAGGAAGGAATACATTTTTTAAAATAATACATATACTTACTACAACATTTTGACATCAATAATATTTTGGTGGTAGGATCCTTTGCTCTCAGGCTTAAGTGGGAAGAGGAATCCCATTACTGTCCTCCCCATTTAGCAGGGTGCCACTTAGTCTATTGTTTTTAGTGTTTTGTCTATTCCCACCTTCAAATGGGATGGGAGGAGGGAAAGGAAGGGAAACCAAAAATCAGCTCAGTCTGGAGACCAGACAGACCAGCTATTTCTCAGACTCACACCTAACCCATAGCTTAGCACCCATTTAGTCAAATAGCTCCCAATCTTATCATTGGTCTTTCGCTGCCCCCAGCCAGGTATGATTTAAGCAAAGTGTGTATATGTGTGTGTGTGTGTGTATGTGTGTGTATGTGTGTGTGTGTATATATATATATATATATATATATATATATTTTTTTTTTTTTTTTTTTTTTGGTCAGGCAAGAGAGACTTTTTATTTAAAAGTAAAATGCCTAAATGGCTCTCTCTGGAATAGGTGATTTCTACTTTCACACTCATCAGATGGTACACAATCACCTAAACTTAATTTCTTTCTTCTTAAGGAACTGAATAGGATTGACTTGTTGAGAACAGTGTCCATAGTTCAATGAGTCATGAGAGAAAGATTTCTGCAGTTACATGTAAACTTGTGCATTCTTTTTTGTTTTTTGGTTTTTTGTTTTTTTGTACTAGAGATTGAACCCAGGGGCACAGAACCACTGAGCCACATTCCCAGCCCTATTTTGTATTTTATTTAGAGACAGGGTCTCACCGAGTTGCTTAGGGCGTCGCTAAGTTGCTGAGGCTGACCTTGAACTCATGATCCTCCTGCCTCAGCCTCCCAAGTGCTGGGATTACAGGCATGCGCCACTGCGCCCAGCACATGTAAACTTGTGATAGGTCAGCAGAAGTTATAGGTGAAGAGGGTGGTGAGGAAGTTAAACAGGATCCATCTATGTGAAGGTCACGCCAGCTTTGTTGTACGCTTTGAAGACTTTCTCAATGGCATTGACGTAGGCAGGAGTTCTCAGGTCCAAGTCCAGCTTATACTTCATGGCTGTACACATAGTTTGTCTGGCTGAAAGCTCCATGGTACAGGCTAAGCCAGAATGCACAACATCTTTCTGTGATGCACCGGATATCCTATCCTGGAACTCTGTGGTGGGTACAACAGGAATTATTCCACCATGCTTTCCAAATTTTCCTTCTAAATTCTCTTGAACAGACATGAGCAAGTGGTAGTGAGAATTCCTTCCATATTTGAAGGTTAATCAGCCATAGCTGACATGATTCAGATTCTTCAGCCACTCAAAATAAGATACTGTCACTCCACCAGCATTTAAGTAGAGTTCTGGAATAACCATGATGTTTTTCTTCAGGAAAATCTTATCAGCTTCTGGAGTGGTTTGTCCATTGGCACCTTTGCAAAGCTCTTGGCTTTGACTCTGGGTACATTGGATTTGGTCAACTGCTTCTCACTGGTAGCAGGGATCAGTATATCATAGTCAGTCTCCAAGATGCTTCCTTCACATACCTTTGCCTTGGAGAAGCCCAGAAATGATCCATGTTGCAATTTGAAATCTTCCAGTTCCTTTGGGTCAAAACCATTGGGATTCCATATACTCCCATCAGATTCACCAACACCAACACATTTTGCACCAAAAGGATGTAAATACCTCATAGAGTGCAGGCGCACATTACCAGCCCCTGAACCACATATGTTTTATCTCCAAATCCTGGTGTCATTCCTAAAATGCTCATGTAAGAAGCTTCATTGATGAAGTTTTCAATTCCATGGAAAACACCACGGCCAGTAGCAGAGATGCGTCCATGGATGCCTCCTTGACTGATGGGTTTACCAGTAACACAGGCATGTGCATTAATATCATGGTGCCCTATAGTGCCGACATAGGTGTCAGGTCATCTCCCGCTTGTCTGTGCTCATGTCTGCGGCAGGTACATCAATGGCAGAACTGATAAAACCTTTTTTGGCGAGTTCCACAGTGAACCTTCTTGTGACCTTCTCCTATTCATTATACGTATAGGTCTTGGAATTAATCTTAACACCTGCTTTAGCAGCCCCAAATGGCACATCAACCACTGCACACTTGTGAGTCATCAGAGAAGCCAATGCTTTTCCTTCATCTACACTCACATCAGTGCTGTAACAGATACCTCCCTTGCAGGGCGTGCAGTGCTGGCTGTGCTGGGCTCGGTAGCCCTCGATGACCTCCCAGGAACCGTCCTCGCGCTGAATGGGGAAGGAGAGGCTCAGCATGTGGTTGCAGGGCTTGATGATTCGCAGGATGCCTCGCACCCGGTTCCGCTTCTGCTCCTCGCTCTCCCGGGTCCTCAGGTCCTCCACCAGCTTATCCTCCACGATAAAGGCGCCAAGGTCGAAGAAGCCCTCCACCATCTTGAAGAAGTTGGGGTCGTCTTCGGGGTCCGCCGCCGCCCGCTGAAGCGGCGCGGGGCGGGCAGTGTGAGCCGGGATTACCCTCAGGCCCAGTCCAGCAACACCGAGTTGGCGGCCGCCGAGCCCAGCACAGCGGGTCCAGCGGGCGACCAGGAGCGCTTCGCCCAGGCGGCAGTACATGGCGGAGAGTAAAGGCGAGAGGCCAGCGGGTCGCAGGAGAGGCGCGCTCTGAGGCCTGGGACTGAGGGGGGAAAGACAGCGCGGGCAGCCCTTTTAAGCTGCAGCTTCCTGCCCGCCTGGCTGTCCCCTCCCCTCCACCGCTCAGGCAGGACCTAACAGGCAGGATCGACTTCGGAGGCCGCACGCCTCCCTGGGCGCCTGGCCTCCGCCGTGGCCTCACCCCAAGTGTATCTATGTTAATACTTGTTAGAAATTTCTTTGCCATACTCTTCATCAACAAGATGCATTCACAATGTATATTACTTCTCAAGAAAAGGATGTGGCTGAAATGATTGTGTGTAACTTCTAAGCCCAGGTATGGAAAGGTCATTGGGCTTCCACCTACCTCTCTCCCTAGGGACATGGACCTTGGGAACCCTTGCCATGTAATAGGTCCTACTGCTCCGAAGTTGCCATGCTGGAGAAACAAAGTGGAGAGACCACAGAGAGAAAGTGGGATATTCAGAGGCATCCCAACTATTTGTTGTCTCCAATTATTTGGATCTTTCCGGATAACATCGGCATCACTGTCAGTCCTGGGAATGAGGAGCTCACAGGCTCTGGCCCAACTGTGAAATGAAGCACAAGCAAGTTGTTCCTGCCTAGCCCTGCCCAAATTACAGCTGTATGAGAAAATTATTAATGTTATTTTAAAATACTGATCTGAAGTATTCTTTGCATAGAGAAACACAGAGCTTATCTTTACCCATCAAACCCCTCAAGGTAGAAAAATGGCTAAATCAACAAACTTCACACTACTTTGATCACACACCCACAATAAATGTTTGTTTCCTTATTTGTTAATTCAATACATATATTGACTACATAAATATATCATGTACAAATACAAACTTTTAAAAGGATAAGCTAAAATTAAAATTTTAATTTTTTTCCTTATTCTGAAAAGAATATCATGTTCATAACTGAAAACTTTTGAAGTCAGGTGTGAATTTTTTAGGTAATAGCTCTGAAGTTCTAGGTGATTAGACAGCCTACTAGTCAGGGACAGATGAAAATGTCAAAGTTGGAGGAAGCATGTTTTTTATATAGTATTTATGAACATCGATTTGGCAAATATCAGTGCCATTTAGAATGGAAGGAAGCCTTAGAAATTTTAATTAAAGATTTCTCAACTCTGATGTCACCTATGCAAGTAATTTGTTACAGATATCAGTTAAAAGCTATTCATGAAGCATTATTCTTTTTAATAAGTTCAGTTGAGTTACAGGAAATCTCTTTAATAATCCCTACCCTCATCACTCATATTCAGTGGTGCTTTCTAGAAGTAGACAGTGTGGCATGGGGAGCTGGATCACCATATCACAAAGACCGCGTGGGTTTGTGGTTCAATCTTCTGGACTGAGCTTGCTGTCTCCACCTCTGGGCTGTGTATCCTTAGGCAACTACTTAACTCTTAAGGCATTGGTCTCCATTGCAGTGAGTGGGGATAATAATGACATCTAACTCAAAAGATTATTATGATGATTAAATTAAGTATCTGAAGCTCTAAGCACCATGCATGACCAGGAATGAGTGTACTGTAAATATTAGCTCTTGGCCTTTGTTATTGTTATTGTACAAATTATTAAATTTTATATTCACAAAATTAATTTTAAAAATATATCTTACCTATAAGACATTCTTTCAGTTAAGATTAAAGCAGAAACCAAGCCCAATCTCAATCAAATGCTTACCCAGTCCCAACTCCTCAATCCTAAACTCGAGTCCATCTTCAAACTACTTATAATACAGTAAATGAAGTGCAGAGAAATGAAATTACTTTCCCCACATGACAAAGCTTATTAATGATAAAGGCTATTAAAAAACTACAGAACTAGTTGCATAACAGAAATACGAGTGTACTTTGGAGTAAGAAGATGTGGAATAAATACCTTGGTGCCCTGGAGTAGTGCAAATAAAAAGTGTTTACAACATATTGTTTGTTATAAATGCAAAGCAGTTAGATCATTAAAAGGCATATTTCTCTATTTAAAAATGTATTTCACATTAATATTTTTCCAATTATTTTTGGTGACACGAGATTTGAAGAATAATTTGGTGAATCACAACTAGCAATTATAAGAAATAAATAGGATAGAATATAACATTGGAAAAGAGTCTTTATTTGGAGTAGTAAGATTCAGAATAGTGAAGTTTTTACAAAACAACGCATGTGTGATCACATGAAAATATTTTTCAACTAGATAACATGTTTGACAACCACCAAACCACTAGTTACCAAACTTCTAAATGTCTCAAAATCACTTACAGAACTTCCTAGGAGTATTGATGTGCAAGGAGAGCAGCTTCCATAAAAACCTCACAGGAGATTCTGATAAGATCAAAACCTTTGGCACAGCACCACTTCATGACATAAAAAAGAGCAAAATAGAGGTATACATTCATCTGTTCTCCACGGGTTACTGACAATCTTATTTCTCTTTCATTGAAAAGATTTGACCAGAAATCTTGGCATATTGAAGAATTAATTCTCCAAACATTTCTTTGATGCACCCCAAACTCCCAGATTCTTGATGAAATCACCAACCAAAAGGGGGCAGAAGTTGACCAGTGAGTCCCTTAAAAACTTTGCACCACTCTGTAGAGAGCAGTGTTGGCCACTCATGAGTGAAACCACCATTGTTCTCCTCTTATTTCCCCATCCACAAATCATAGTCTGAATATATGCTACCAGGTGTCTGTCACTCATTCATTCATTCTGCAAGTATTTCCTGAGCACCTACTAAATGTGAAGGCCTGTATTAGAAGCTGGGAAGTTTGGTGAGCCTATTTCTCTTGCTTCAGGAACTGCTTGAGCTGTACCATTCAAGGTCAGGTGATAACATACAACATGCATTACTTGAAATATTGATTCTTTAAAGTTGTCATATTTAGTTGGATATGGTAGTACACTCCAGTAGTCCCAGCTACTCAGGAGACTGTGGAGGAAGGAACTCCCTTTAGCTCGGGAGTTCAAGACCAGCCCAGACAACATTGAGAAAGTATTAATTGATTTTATAGGCTGAAGAAACACAAATTCAAAGAGGATAAGTACTTTGTTCAGGGTTAACTAAGTTGTAGATAGTGGTACTAGGAATTGAATATGAAAGCTTGACTCAACATATGGTCTGTTTCCACCATGTGGTCCTGCTGTTACTGACCCTTGCCATTATTCCTGGACCAATGATGGATTGAGATGGGGAGCAGAGCATGAGGCTCCAGGTAAGAATATTCCACAAGGTCTACTCTGCTTTCAGTATCTCTGTCTGATTGCATTAGAGAAAACACAAACTTCTCCAGGTATTTCAATCATAAAGGGTTTAAAGGAAGATAGAAGTTTCTTGGGAAACATTTGGAACAGCCGGTTGAGGAAAAGCGAGAGGCCTTATTGAACTCTTTTTTGTAAACTCACACTGCCATTGCCACAATCCAGAGACCCAAAAGCTACTGCTTTCACCCACATGTACATCTTCAGGTACTTACTGGTGGCACCACAGTGTCATAAAAAGGGCTTTTCCCACATCTCCCACGAGCATCTCCTATTGGACAAATCTGAATTGCAGCAGAGCCCAATTGTGGGAAGTCCAGTCAATGTAGTCCTTTGCTTCCCAACTACTTGGATACAGAGGAGAAATGCGGGAAAAGATGTCAGATGCCAAGGCACAATACTCAGCAGTATTTTTTTCCCCAATACATCCTGAATTGTTTCTGTCCTCCCCAAAATTTTCTATGCCCTTTTCAATAATCACTTTATCTTCTTGGCAATAACCCCTCAATAATCTCTTCCTTGGCTTCAGTAGCAGCATTGTGTGACTATAGGACACAAACCTTAACCATCTTCTTCCTGTCCTTCTGTTTTAGTCAGCTTTTCACTGCTATGATGAAAGGACCCAACCAGAACAACTGTAGAAGAGGAAAGGATTTTGGCAGGGGGCGGGGGGGTGGGGGGCGCGGTGCTCAGGGTTTCAGAGGTCTCAATCCACAGACAGTAGGCTCCATTCCTTGGGGCTCGAGGTGAGGCAGGACAACATGGCAGAAGAGTGTGGCAGAGGGAACCAGTTCACATGATGATCAGGAAGAAGAAAGAAAGGTCTCCACTTGCCAGATAAAAATATATACCCCAAATTCACATCCCCAATTCCCCCCTCCTCCAGCCACATCCCACCACTTCAGTTACCACTTAGTTAATCCCTTTCAGGAGATTAATTCACTGATTGGGTTGAGACTCTTACAACCGAATCATTTCTCCTCTGAACCTTCTTGCATCATCTCAAACATGAGCTTTTGGGGGACATCTCACATCCAAACCACAAAACCTTCTTAATCAGCACCCCACCTAATGCCAGGGTGACTCTGTTTTTGGAACTGAATGAAATACCACCCTATGGGACATGAAACCTGTTTTCTTGCATAACCACTAACAGGTCAGATGAAGTAACTAGAAATTATTGGAGAGGTAGTTCCCAGGGAGTGCATATTGACCAATGGAGAAAGGAGGCAAGGAGAAAACTAGAAGATAATTACCTTTCCTTTCTCTCTCCTGTATGCTACTCTAGGGTACAGTATTTCCTTGCAAGCCTTCTGGAAAATTCCTTCCTGATTCTTGGACAAGCCTGCTGAATCACCTATCATATTGCGTTGGGGCATCTTATGATGTAGTAGCCATCAATGTAACACAGAGTGTTGCAATGAATTACACATGTTCCTTACCTCAATGTGCTATGATTTTTCTGGCAAATAACTCATTAGAATCATAATCACTACTTCATGCTCTGCTTTCTAGGGAATCCAGGTTAAGGGCTATAGATTTGGCACTATCAGCACTGTAAAGTAGGGGTCCTAAGCAGAGCTGTACTTCTTAAAGGCTTTGTAAAAATTATAGATTTTCTTGCCTTATTCAAGACTGACTAAATCAAAATTACTAAGGATGGGCACCTAAGCATGCATGTTTCCTTAAGTAACATTTTAGAAGCTCATCAACTAACACAAATACAGAATCCAGGTCCACGTTATCCAGTTCCCCATCTCAGCCCTTCAACAATCATGAACTAACTAATAAATACCAAAAAAGCTTATTGATACTGTGTATTGAGAAACACTTATGACATCATTAAGCAAAAAAATCACAAACTAGGAGAAAAATGCTGAGGAACTTGTTTGGATGGCAAAACCAAACAGGTGCGATAAGTACACAGCACAAGAAGACTAATGAACATTTTAGGAGTTATAGAAATTCATTCAGAATTTTGTAAGAGGTTAGTATGTCTCATTACACTCTTTACCTTTCCTTTCAGATGTTTTCATTAAAAAGAAAAGCCAAAAAAAAAAAAAAAGGATTCAAAAGCAGCCAGCTGGGTAACATGCATTGTCAGTAAGGCGTGATACAGGCCAGGCTAATTGATCACTTTTCAAAGTTTAAGTGACTCATTCATTATAATATGATATAACTGAAAACATCTTTGACAACACTGAAGTAGTTTATTGAATTTTGAATGCCAACTGAAAATTTAAATCATGCTTATTTTTCGTAAGGTAATCCACTCACAATAGGCAATTTATGTGATCCCATCATGCAAGAAAAGCTCTGAGGCTCTTCTCAACCTTCTACGGCTGTGCTGTGCTGACGCACCTGCCTTTTGGACAGGTGGTTGGTAGGAGATGGGTTGTTGAAGACACCATTGGTCTTATTTGTTTCAGATAGAAATAGACTCTCTTGTGTTTATTCACGCAAAGTTCTAAAGGCCTTTATGTCTTTGATACAAGCTCAGACTCTCCAGGACTCACTTTTGTCTACCTTAAAGTTGAGATAATCATAATTCCATTTTAGAACCTAACTTTCAGGATTGCATTGAGGATTAAATGGAAAAATTACTATTTATCAAATTGCTGTGAACATATACTATTTCTGCTAATACATTATATAGAAAGCCTGCCATCAGGAGATACTGGTCACATCTTTTTCTTAAGGTTTGCACTACCTCCTGTTCTTAAGTTTAGAGGATTGAGAGAAATGGCAGCACTGACAATTCACAGCCAAAGATGGGAGCAGGAGGGGTTGACCAGGCCAGAATAGTACAGCAAAAATGTGCAGTTCAACACTAACTCTGGAGTCTTTCCTCTTCTTTGTAGCTGGAAAGGCCAAACTCAATCCCTTTTAGCTTTCATTCCCTATTCAATCAAGTGTGGAAAATAATGGCTACTACTATGGTTTTTGGTGGTTAAAGAGGATGGTGTTGATATCCAGGGAGATTCCAGGACCAGCTAGACAAAATATGTGCCTTCAAAAGGGCTGAAAGCTACCACATAATCAAAGACCTTCAAACAGTCATGTTGTCAATCAACACAGATGTTTCTGTTTCTTTATTTAGCATATCAGGCATCCAAACTTATCCAAAAAGATAAGGAGGCTCTATCTGTCCCCATTGGAGTGGCAAGTTTTATAGAAACTTGTTGCTTATGGATTTTACAAATTGAAGATCAGAGGAGACTCTAGAATGCCTGTTCACCTGGTCCACATGCATGTGTCAGCCCAAGACTTCATGGTGGGAGCAGTGACTCTCCGTATGGGCTGTTCCATGTAATGGGAATTCTTGGTAAAACCTAAACCCTAGAAGGAGAGATGTTGGCTTTCATATTGAGGTTACATATTTGTGTTGAAAATAAGTCATTCAAATGGATTCAGATGATAAAATGGTATTTTGAATATTGTCTTATTGGCTTGCTTTCTTGTTGGTTTGATTTGCCTAGTGCGCAAATTTTTAGTTCACTAATTAGTTCACAAATTAGTTCACTAATTAGGTCATTCAAGGGAGTCAAAAGAAGCACGCCACTTAAATAACTTAAATGTCAACTTTTTTCAACACTTATGATGAAATTTTTGTAAAAGAAACTAACAGACCAACCCGGAAGTATTCCCATTTGCTGCAGAATATCGCGTTTTTAATGTTATGTAGAAGTCCTATGTGCCCTGGGTAAGATTTTTCTGCCTGCCTTGTGGACTTGTTTGAGTACTTCAGTTTTTGCTGTTGTTTGACTTTTGAACTCTTTCAAAAAAGTGTATGGAATATAACTTCTCATGTCTCCCACAACTGAAAGAGTGTGTATATGTATGTTTAAACCAAATCTAGAAGGCTCACAACAGACCTGAATAAAAGTATTTATTTCAGAATCATGCAAGTAAACATAAGAATAACCTACTTATTGATTCCAATTTAGCTCTTTTGTAATTATCAAATTATATTTTGCTGTTATTACATTAAAATAATTTTATTATCATCTTGAAATACAAATATGTATTTTAAGTTCTAATGCAAGAGTAAACGAAGAACACTTTTTAAATGTATGCACTGATTATTTTCTTTGAAAGAAATATAAATGTTAAACTAAATCATCTATAATGGAAGTGATTAATGGTTTATGAGAAAGCTGGTTTGGTCAGGCATTATATACAAACTGATACTACAGAATTATTACACTTGTAAAATTCTCTTGTCTACACTGAAGTTACATTCCATGGTGATAACATGCCATATGTGTTGTTATTAAAGTAAATGAACACACACACACGCGCACACACACACACACACACACACACACACAGGATGGCGTATATAAAGTGTTAAACATACTGCCCCTAATAAGAACTCAGCAAAAGTCCAATCCTTTCCCCATTCTTCAAGGTGGCCTGAAAAGATCACAGTGAGGGATTTTTTTAAACTAATTTCTCAAGGAGTCAGAATTCTTGTGTTCTATTACTTTAGCAAAAATAATACAGAGAGTGGTATGCTTTAGGAAATGACAAGCATGTATCTTATATCCTCCTCTTTTACAGATTTCCTCAAATGGACCTTGAAATCTCATGTTAGAAGTCTGAAATCTGCTTTTTTATGATGGGAACTTCACACAAAATATTCAGTACTTTTTGTGAAATATGTCATATTGTTTCACTTTTCTTGATCAATCTCCTTCCTAACCTCCCTTCTCATGAGAATCACTATCAATTAACTAGGTTGGAACTTTGGGCAAGATTCAGGAAATTCACACTGGTTTTAATAAAAGTGGTAGAAAGAATTAAAGTTTGAGACAAATTTCTGATTAGGTTTTGTAGATGTTACTATCTATGAAACTTAGGATCCTTACTGTGCCAGATATCTAATTCTTTCAGTAATTTTTGGTACCTAAAATTAAAAGCTTTTTTGTGACCACATGGCAGGCACAAGGTTTGACAAGAGGGCAGCATTCTGAAATGGGATCACTCCTGAAAAACTAGCAATAGTCACAACAGATACAATGCCCCAGGACAAGACTCTGCCCCATATGGCTAGACCAACTAATGATGCCAGTGAAAATGCTGATTGCTGCTTTTTAGAAGTGTTGATGGACAGATTGACCTTTTTACATTTGCCTTTCTGAAATAGCAGAGAGCATTTCTTGCCTAAGAGAGTCAACCTTTACTCAAAATAGGACCAACCTCAGTCTTTGTGCTATTTCTCCTGAAATTTCTCTGAGTGATATAGGTAGCAGATGATTGAAAGGAGAGAGAGAGACAGACAAACAGACACACTCCAGGAACAACTGCACTCCTTCAATTTATCAGGCTTCCAGGTCTGGTTTGGAACAGTACTAGAAGACCCAGGGGAGCTGGAAGATATGCCTCCTGTTCCTCTTGTCCCTGAGCACTATGCCACAACAAATGTCATCAGCACAGGCTGGCTCATTGTTCTCAACTTCTCAAGCTCAGGAATCAGGAAGACACAATAGTTCTTTCTTTCAAACAGAGCTTCTCTAAACATTGCCACTGAGAACATCTCTTTCCTATTGCTTAGTTCTCTGAATTGGATAAGATGGGAATTTCTTTGCCTCAAATTCTCTGCTCTCAATGAGCAAGCTATCTCTGAGATCCTTCTCTTATGTAGCAGTGTTCCTGATATTTCTACACTGTTTTTACATCTTCGTTAACACTTTATCAGTTAGGTCTTCCACTTCGCCTCTCACATAGAACCAGATGGTATTCATTTATTTATTAACTCACCAAAACTTAACAAGCATCTTCTATATAACAGAGGCTATTTCAAACACTAAGCATACAGTAGTAAACAAGACATAGTTGTTGTCTTTGTGGAGTTTCATTCAATGGTGACAAACCATAAACTAAGAATTCAATTTACAAAGCAATTGAAGTTACAAGTGTAATAACAACTTGTATTTAAAACCTCAGGGTAAGCGAGACAACTTTAAGTAGGATGGGGGAAAACATCTTTGAGAAAGTTATATTTTATCACTAACAAAAAATTAAAGTAAAGCTGGAGATCAAGAGATGCAAAGATCTGGAGGAAGAGCTCTCCACGTAGGTGGAACAACCTACCGTAAAGTGGGAAGGAGCTTGGTCACACTTGTATTGATTTGGCCAATGTCTTAATTACACTTCTGCTTTGTATTGTATTTGTGCATACGCCTGTGTCCCTTTTCAATCACAGCTACTAGTGAAAATAAGCCAGTTTCTGTGTAGCTCTGTAAACCTTCACATAGTTTCGAGCCAATGGCATGAGAAACTGAGGACTGAATGTTCTGATAATGGTGAAAGCTGTGGATTTCGCCTACCACTCAGTACAGGTGAGTGCATAAATGACCAGAGTGACAAATACAAATTCTCTTTTAGTAGGGTCTTCAACCTGACTAAAGAAATACCCAGATTAAAAACACAACTACTTTTGCACAAATGGGGAGGGGGTTAGGTTCTGGGGTGGATTCAGGGTATTGAAAGTATCTGAGAGAGGAACTTTCATGGCTGTGGAAAAGGCAGCAAAGACTTGAGTTGTACTAACTTCAAGGTGACAGTTAACCAGCACTGGTTACATAAGAGACATTCAAGGGAATTTAATGTGCTGTGGCAAACAGGGTTATAAGGCAATAAAATTCCAAGGTGCATTCTAGTTAAGTCCTAAAGATTTCTGCAGCAGTTTTGAAAAGAAAGTGCGGTGTCCAGAAACTCAGGGAGAATTTTTACTTCTGTCAGCCAAAACATCCAAACATCTAACCTTATCTTTTGCTAGGAGTTCAGCAAACAGCCACAGCCTTTTTACATAGGGGCTACCTGTGGGGAGCTCTATTTCTGAGCTCTCAAGAAGGCACATTTCAAGGGCTATTACCCTCATGCTGCTTCTCCATTAGTCCACAGGGTACTTTATGGTTGCCCCATGCAGAGCTAAGCTTGGTGAGTAATTAACCCCAAGGTAGCTGGTAAAATTAATTTTCAGCAAGCAAGTCCTACTTGCGAGTGAAACCTAACCTTGTGGAGGGTAATTGACCAGACCTTTCACTTCTTTTTAATCCCCGCCCCCAGCTTTATTGAGGTATAATTGACAAATAAAAACTGCATATATTTCAAAGTATACAATATGATATTTTGATATATGTCTACATTGTAAAATGATCACCACAATCAAGCTTAATTAACATGTCTACCACCTCACTTTTTTTTGTATGTGGGTTTGGTGAAAATACTTAAAATCTATTATCTTAGCAAATTTCAAATATACAATACATTAACTATAATCTCCAGGTTGCACATTAGGTCTCCAAAACTTATTTATCTTATGTGAAAGGCAGGTTGTTCAAAGGGTACAAACTTGCCTTTTGCTTCTAGTTCCATCTCAGGACCCAGCACAAAGCTATACACACAGAAGGCATTCATGGAATATTTAAAAATAAATGAACCAGGTTTTGAAGGGTTGCTGTTATGGGTATTCTGAGTCAATGTAATTTTACATGTTACCTAAAAGATAGGTATTTACAAATTAAAACTGCTCTTTTGTGTCATATTTCATGAGCCTAAATTTTGTTTTAAGATTGCCTGGTAAAATAAAATATAGGACCCCAGGTGTATTTGACTTTCAGACAAATACAGATAAGTTTTTAGTATAAAAATATACCAAATATTGCATGAAATATACTTTAAAAATTACTATTTATCTGAAATCAATTTAGATTAAATAGTATATATTTTTATTTACTAAGCTAGCAAGTCTAACTCAACCTTTATACCTAGAATGTGATTGAATTTGTTCCTCTTCATTTCTCTCATGATTGAACTCATAATGGTATTAAACTACTTTGCTAGTTTACTTATCCCCAATGAAAATGAAGGACACACAAACTATGAACTTCTTAATCTTCTTTGATGAGATATGGAGAAAGTACAGAGCATATATAATTCTGGATTAACACACAGAACAGTCTTATCCACAGTGCCTGGTGAAGCTCATTATGTTGAATTTTGCTCAAAGAAGAAAAACTAAAAGAATAGTGTTTCAGCTGTTTTCTAATGACATGGCCAGATGATGCCACAAAATCTTGGCATTACTGATAAGTACACAGTGTGCTGGAAAATCAATAGTTTCTGAAGGGGATCCTGGAAGGAACTTTCCATTATTGAGGTTAGAAACAATTTAGCCCCATACTTGTAAATTCCTGGA
>JAJEJO010004779.1:0-113820 GCA_020662805.1 Glaucomys volans
CGTTCATGATTCCTAACCATCTTCTCTGTTTGTTCGACTTTGTTTTCAAGATTAAATATTTTGTCTTCATTGTCTGAGGTTCTGTCTTCCAAGTGATCTATTCCGTTAATTATGCTTTCTATTGAGTTTTTAACTTGGTTGATTGTTTCCTTCATTTCCTTGTTTCCTTCAAGGATTTCTGTTTGTTTTTTCCTCAGAACTTCTATCTCTTTATTGAAATGATGTTTTGCTTCCTGCAATTGCTCTATTAGTTGGTTATTCATAGCCTGAATCTGCTCTCTCGTCACCTCATTCTCTTCTCGGATCATTTTAATTTTGAACTTTCTGAACTCCATTTCTGTCATTCCTTCTACCTTGCTGTCTTTGGGATCTCTTGATGTATCATCTAGGTTTGTTTGGGACACTTTCTTCCCGTGTTTTCTCATGCTGCTCATGTGTCTTCCCCTCTCGTAGTGCAAATCAGAGGGATTGCAATTTCCCTGTAAAGACTTAGGGCGTCCCTGCAGATTTCCGGTACCTCACCAGATGTTTGAAAGGTGCTTGATCAAGTGGTGACCCAAGATAGCTGCTGTCTCACAACCTCCAGGTTGGGAATGATCAATGCTTCTGGGCAGAGGCAACCAGGAGACGCAGCACCGTATCCCCACGGGAAGGCGTGGGCTTAGGTCCGAGGGCTCAGACAGCTGAAGATGGCGTCTCTCTGCCAGGGAAGCTGTAGAATGGCGCCGACGGGCCCAAATTCCCCGCTGGAGCCTGCAAGCAGCTCTGCTCCCGGCCAAATTTCACCTGGACCCTCAGCGCCGTGTCCCCGCGGGAAGGGGTGGGCTTAGGTCCGAGGGCTCAGACAGCTGAAGATGGCCATAATATTGTTTTGTTTGCATTTTGTTGATGGCCAATTATGTTCTTTCTGTGTACATATTGGCCATTTGTTTATGTTTTTTGAGAAATCTCCCTATCTTTTCTCTATTTAAACATTTTCTTTACATCATTATTCCTTTTCAAGTATATTTTACCTATTCTGAGTCCTTGTCTATTTCCATAGGAATAACTGAAATTAGTTTTTTTTGTTAACATTTTTCATAAACAGATTTAGTGGTGGTGGCATTTCATATTTCTTTCATCTCAGAATGTCTCTGTTTTACCTTTAGTCCTGAAGGACATTTTTTTAGCATTTAAATTGGAAGTATTTGCTAGACCTTGTGGTGCTTGCCAGTAATATAGTGACTGGGGAGGCTGAGAGAGGAGGATGGCAGGTTCAAGGTCAGCCTCAGCAAGTTAATGAGACCCTCAACAACTTAATGAATTCCTGTCTCAAAAAAAAAAAAAGAAAGAAAAAAGAAAAGAAGGAAAAAAAGAACTGGGGATGTAGCTCTGAGGTTGAATGCCCATGATTTCAATCCCTATTACAAAGAAAACACTATTTTTCTTTCAGTACTTAAAATTTTTTATGTTGATGGCTTCTGGCTTTCATTATTTCTGATGTGTAATCTATAGTAATTAAAATATTTTTCTATATGTCATGTGATTTTTATTTTTTTTTCCTTTTTGGTACTACTGATTGAACTCAGGGGCACTCAACCACATCCCCAGCCACATCCCCAACCTTTTTTTGTATTTTATTTAGAGATAAGGTCTCACTGAGTTGGGCCTCACTAAGTTGCTGAGGTTGGCTTCAAGATCCTCCCCTCTCACCCTCTTGAGCCGCTGGGATTATGGGCACATGCCAACAGGCCAGGCATGTGTCTTTTATTTGTCTGCTTCTTTTAAGACCTTTGTTTTTCACTTTAATAGTTTGATTATGATGTGTCTGCAGGTTTTAAAATTAATTTTATTTTAAATTTATTTTATATGATATTCATGAGATTCTGTTTTTGGTCTTTTGGTGACAGCAATGGCAGTGAAGTCTTAAATCTATAAATTTATATCTTTCACCATTTTGGGCAAGTTTTTAGCCATTATTTCACCAATTTTTTTTTTACACTTGTCTCTCTTCTCCTGATAATCATACAACATGAATACTAAATATCTACATATTGTCTTTATGGGTCTTTACACTCTGGTCATTGTTTTCTCACTCTTTCCTGTCTGGTCAGACGATATTATTTCTGTTGATTTGCTTTCAAGTTCATTCTTTCCTTCGACACTGTATTCTTCTCTTGATCCCTCCAATGAATATTTAGTTCCTGTTTTTATATTTTGCAACATAATCAGATTTCCATTTTTATTTCTTTGCTGAGTATTTCTATGTTTGCATTTTTATTTAGCTTTCTCATTGCTGTGATCAAGACACCTGACAAGAACAACTTAGAGAAAGGAAAATATATTTGGGGCTCACAGTTTCAGGGGTCTCAGTCCATAGATAACTGACTCCATTTCTCTGGGTCCAAGATGAGGCAGTGTATCATGGGGGAAGGCCCCTATGGAGAAGAGCTGTTCAGTTCATGGCCAGGTCAGGAAGGAAAGAGAGATAGAGATAGAGAGAGAGAGAGAAAGAAACACACACACACACACACACACACCCAGGAAAAATAAAAAACAACTCTTTATCCTGGTAACTCATCTCTTCCAGCCATTGTCTCATTTGCCTACAGATGGGGCAACTGGTCCATTCAAATTAGGATGGAATGAGTAGGCTACATCTCTCAAAATCTAATCGTTTTACTTTTGAATATTCCTGCATTAACAGAAGCTTTTGGGGGACATTTCATTTTAAAATCATAACACATTTACTGGGCACAGTGTTTTAATGTCAGTGGCCTGGGAAGCTTAGGCAGGAGGATCAGAAGTTCAAAAGCCAGCCTCAGCAACTTATCGAGGCCTCAAACAACTTAGCAAGACCCAGTCTCCAAAAATAACAACAGCAATAACACATTTGTTTCAAAAGTGTTTGCTTTCTCTTTTTGTAGTGTGGGTATAAATACTGACTTAAAGTCTTTTTTCTGGTGATTCCATCATTTTGTTATCTTGTGGTACCTTTTGTCTTACTTCTTGAGAGCTGGTTACGTTTTCCTCATTCCTTGTATGTTTAAATTTGTGTTGTGCCCTTGATATTTTAGATTGTGTTAAGAGATTCTGATGCTGTGTGAAACCTCTGCACAATGCCATTTTTGGTTGTTGATCATGATGGTATGAGTGAGCACACGTGTGTGTCTGTAGCTGATAGTCAACCTGATTAGTTTTAGACTTCAGATTCTGAAGTACCACCTATGAGCTGTTTTTCTTTGTAACATTGATTTAATTTTCAAAGCCTTTCTAGTGCTATTCTAGTTGGTCTATGTGTGCTAACCAGGGATCATTCTTTATGTTCAGGTTTCACTGGTTGTCCCAGCAATCTTTATAACTATTTCTGCAGACTACACATTGAGTAGAGTTCTTATGTATTTTGTGTCCTTTAATTTGAGAAGACTTCTCTGCCTTTTTTGGTGTTTTCTTATCTTGACCTTTTGAAAGATTAAGTTAGTTATTTTACAGAATATGGAATTCGATTTTACCTGGTTTTCCTCATAATTGAGTTAGGTTTTGCATTTTTAGAAGAACTATCACAGAAACAATATTGTGTCCTTATTCATAGTAGTAAGTACATGATATTAGTTCGTGTCAGTATTAGTGATGTTAACCTAGATCACTTTTTTAAGTGGTGTCTAGCAGGTTTCTTTGCTAGACCTTTTTGTAATTTTTGCTAGACCTTTGCTATTTCCTTTTTGTAATGATCGGGTAGTTTTCTTGGAGATCTTGAGGCCATGTAAATATCATTTTCAGACTTTCCCTCCATTAGTTTTAGCATCCATTGATGATTCTTGCCTGAGTCAGTTATTACTGTGATAGTTATAAAATAATACTCTTTCTAACTCTATGATTCATTTGATGTTTTTCAGGCAGCATTCCGCTGTGAGGAAGAGTTTTTTTTTCTTTTATTTGTTTATTTATTCATTGTATTAGTATGTATTCAAGGTTTCTTACTTTAGTCAGTGGTTTATAATCCTTTACTATCATCATGTATTTTGATGTCCCAGCTGTTTCTGATTTAGCCAGTGAAAGCCCGTTTTTTAATTTTATCTTTTTAACATATCCCCATCACTTTTGTAGTGCTTTCTTATTTTTCGACACAGCTGCATGTTCCATGTTCTTCTGTCCTTTTCTTACTGTGGTCCTATAAGCAGTAATTTCTCCATGTTCCTTTTATTGGAGAATAATTTTTAAAATCCAGGATTTCTGTGCTTGTGTTGCTAGAGTGTATTGTTTTAATCATATTCAGCTATATAACTGAAGAATAACATGTAAACACATACAACTACGTTTATTCACATCTACTTATTAAGAACTATGAAATCATATTGTCCCTAATTTCAAACGTATACCACAGAGTAACTGTCCTTTCCAACCATGAGAAACCTTACTCCCATTATCCCCAACATATTTGTTCATTGACTTAATTCTTCACTATATTGAAAGCAGTTTCATCATTGTTAATGCATACCATTGCAGAAAAGAAACAAATGTGGTAACTAGAATTCACTATTTACTTACAGTCCTTTTGGTTTCAGACTAAGAATATTTTTTAGGTTTATAGGGCTACTATATATAATTACCACAAACATGGTAATTTTTTAAAATCTAAATCCTTTTTTTAAAATTTTTTTTATTTGCTTATTGATTCATTGAGCACAAATGGGGTACAGCTATTGTTTCTCTGGTTGTACACAAAGTAGAATCACACCATCTGTTCATTCATACATGTATACAGGGCAATGATGTCTGTCACGCATTCTGTTAATATTCTTACTCCCCCACCCCAACCCCACCCCTCCCTTCCCTCTATGCTATCTATCCTTCCTCCATTCTTGCCACCCTTCCCCCCCGCATTATGCATCATCATTCATTTATCAGAGAGACCATTCGGCCTTTCGATTTTTGGGATTGGCTGATCTCACTTTGATCTTAAAGGTCCACTTACATTTTTTTTATTATTTTTTTTAATTTTCTCAGACTTCATTTGATTCATTGTACACAAATGGGGTACAACTTTTCATTTCTACGGCTGTGCATGATGTACATTCATACCATTCATGTAATTTTATATGTACACAGGGTAATGATGTGATTTTAATGAATAAGAAATTTATACTTTTAAAATTCTGTAGTGCAGAAGTCAGAAATCAAGGTGTTGGCAAGGTCACACTCCCTCCAGTGATGCTAAGTGGGAGGGGAGTTCTTTTCTTCTTTCAGCTTCTGGTGACTTCAAATGTTTCTTGGCTTATGGTTACATAACTCCAGTCTCTGCTTTACATAGTGTTACTTTTGTGTCTTTTCTTCTCTTTCCTATAAGGATATACATCATTGGATTTAGATAACTCATCTAGAGATTCCTACTTATGTTTGAAGAGACTTTTCCCAAATGAGGTTACATTCATAAGTTCCATGGTCTAGGATATAGATATATCTTTTGTGGCCACCATTCAGCTCACTACAGGGTATATAGTTACTACCTTCTGTTTAGTCTTTTGATGTATGTGTTACTTAGCATAACTATAGTAAGATTCATTTTTTTGTTTGTTTATGTTAAATTTTAGGTTTCCTGGGCTGGAGTTGTGGCTCAGTGGTAGAGCACTTGCCTAGCATGTGTGAGACAGTGTGTTCAATTCTCAGCATCACATATAAATAAATAAAAAATAAAGGTCCACCAACAACTAAAAAAATATTTAAAAACAATTTTAGGTTTCCCCATCTATATTTGTTCATGAATATGTAAAATCTCCTTTAGCAAACAACAAATGAATAAAGAGTTACAAGTTATGATAGCTATTATTAAGGAAATGGACAGGTGCTTTGGTAAAGAACAATGAGTTGCACCCTGTTTACTTAAATCGAGGGCCAGGATATATTTATTTGAATCACTGACCTGTAAACTGAGATTGGAATAATGAGAAGGAGCTATCATGATAAAGGGGGAAAAAGGTTTTCTAATAGTTGGAAAAGCCTGTATTTTATGTGGGAAAAGAGTTTGGTGGGTGGTACATATTGGGCAGGAATGAACACAAAATAAGGGAATTTGTAAGGAAAGCAGGAGCCGGGAAATGTAATTTGTTTAAGCTGTAGTGATTGAAAAACCAGCAAAGGTTATATGCAGAGGAGTCTCACATTTATAATTACATTTTTTTAAGACTTATACTGATTGCTATGTGAAACAGAAAGTTAAGGTAAAAGTAGAGAGTGTAGTAACATGTCTGTCCCAGTATGTAATAGCTGATTTAGAAGCATGAGATCATGTTGACTCACAGATGAGTGACAGTGGTGAAAAAGAGAAGTGGATAGATTTGAGATATATTTTGTATAGAATTGGCAAGACAAGCTGTTGGATTGAATCCGATTGGGTAGAAAGCTTTGGAATTAGGGTTATGGAATTATTTAAGGATGACTTCCAAGTTTTTAGCTTAAGCACCTGGGAAAAAATTGAAAATGATTTAGATAGTAAGCATCAAGATTTCTTTATTGGGCCAATATATCATGTTTGAGATGCTTATGATATGCAGTTGGAAATGTTAGGTAGATGCTTGGATATGCAGGCCTTAAGTTCACATGTGGAAAGTGGAATCTTAAACTTCCTAACTGGTCCCTTTGGGCATTACTTTAATTCATGCCTCCCTACTGCAGGCAAGGAGTCTCTACCTCTGTGGTACCCCCCATTTATATCTTGTAAACTTGAGCAGAACGCAGTCTTGACCAAGTACAGTTTGAGGCATTGTGGGCAACATGGACTGGAGATGATCTCTGGTCCCACTATATTCACTTACATCAATTCATTCTTTCTAGTACTATTATTTTCCCTCTAAACCACTTTAATATGTAATTTTGTTATTTTTAGCATAGTTTTATTTTGGATCCTGTCAGAGTAAAAGACACTGCCACTATTATACTAAAAAGTTTTAGTGTAAAAACTTAGTGTAAAAGTTTCTAATTATTCTTAACAGATATATTGTAGAATCAAGATTATAGACACATTTTTTTTAGGAAATATGGACCCCCTATTTCTTGCTTTTGTTTTGCTTACTTGTAAATGCTTTCTATTATTCTTAATTTGTTTTCATTGTAGAAAAGAATCATGATGTTTAAAGAAGGGCCCATCTGTCTTTCTTATTAAGTTTTAGCTTTTTTTTTTTTTTTATCTGCCCCATCTGAATCTGACTTGACTATAGGAGATCACTAGTGAATTTTATTTCCTGGGAGATATAGGGATGGGTGTGTGTGTGTAGATTTAATATGTACTCTGTGGTTGATTTGAAGTATATATCAGTTTTTATACCAACTTTATTATTCTAGTATTTTATGTTCTATGTATTTTGTATATATCAATTTTTGTACCAACTTCATAATTCTAGTATTTTTATGTTCTATATATTTTGTAGAGTTAATTTTCTGAAATCACTTTACCTATTTTTTCATTTCTCATAATTATTCTTAACAGGTATATTGTAGAATCAAGATTATAGACACATTTTTTTTTAGGAAATATGGACCCCCCATTTCTTGCTTTTGTTTTGCTTACTTATAAATGCTTTCTATTATTCTTAATTCATTTTCATTGTAGAAAAGAATCATGATGTTTAAAGAAGGGCCCATCTGTCTTTCTTAATAAGTTTCAGCTTTTTTTTTCCTTGCAAGAGTGTGTTATTTTTCTCTTTCCCTTATTAAGTACCTGTTGCAGTAAGTACTGTGCTAATTTTGAGAGTGGGCAGGGGATGAACAAAAGGAAAAAAAGCAAAACAAATTATGAGATAAAATTGGGGTAAAAAAATATCAGCTTATAATTGAAATAGTCTGTTTTTGAGGGCACAAAAAAGTTTTAAATATGTCAGTTTCTCATCAGTTTATTGTTTACCTTTTAAAAACGTCTTTTATTCCCTTTGTCTTTATTTTTCCAAGGGTCACACAGCAATGCTTCATACTGGCTCATGGCATCCCAAAATAAAGGGAGAATTCATGACTTGCTCAAATGATGCGTGAGTATTGTTGATAATTATCTAATTCAGTATTTTTCAACGGTTAAGAAAAAGCAGTAAAAGATATAGAGTATTAGAAATCTCATGTTTACATATTCTTAATCTTTAATTAAATAAATATGGACACTATGAAAATGAGAATTGATATGAATCCTATAGAATTTTGTCACAAGATATGTAGGATCAGATTGATATAGTTAAATGACTTTGAAGCTGTGACTAATAATTTCTTGCTTCTTATACTGAGGACTTATCTAATTAAAATATGTTCCAATTTTCTTTTTCCTGACATTAAGTTGGACAAACTTCAACAATAGTTCTATGAGAGATCAGTGAACTTTTAACCATAGACTCCATTATATAGGTATATTTTTACCACCTTTTAGAGGAAAATGCCAGTAATAAATTAAAGTGGTTTTCAGTTTGATTTACCTTTTACTGACCTTTGTCTCTGAGAATAGTAATTAGCTGAGGGTTGTCTGTGGAAGATCAGCCCAGATACTTGGTTCATTCAGCATGTATAGTATGTTCATTGTGTGCAAGTACACTGTTGTTGAAGTTTCTGTCTTCATGGAACTTACAGTCCAGTGGAAGTGAGTGCTAGGAGACAGACAATGTACAGATACACCAAAAAATTAATAATAGAGCATTTTTTAAATTTAAAAATTTTTATTTTAAAAATGTTTCTTTAAGTACATTATAGTTCTACCTAATAGTTTTATTTTGATTTAATCACATATGCACGGAATAAAATTTGCTCCATTTCAGTCCCTGATTCTACCTCTTTTCCTCTTCTCCTTCTTTCCTCTGTTCCCTTTCCTCTACTCCACTGATCTAATTTCTATTTTCATGATATTCCCCACACACTTGTTTTTCTTCTTCTTCTTATTTTTTATTCACACAAATCATATAATCTTTCATATACATAGGGTAATACTGTCTATCTCAGTCTACTATTTTTCCTTCCCCCGTCCCCCCTGTCCCATTTTCCTCTACACCATCCATACTTCTTCCATTCTTTTCTATCCCCGCATACCCCCCCCCCCCCCCCGTTATGTATCAGCATCTGCTGATCAGAGAAAACATTCGGCCTTTGGTTTTTTGGGCTTGGCTTATTTCACTTAGCATGATATTCTCCAACCCCACCCATTTACCAGCAAATGCCATAGTTTTATTCTTCTTTATGGCTGAGTAATATTCCATTGTGTATACATACCACAGTTTCTTTATCCATTCTTCAATTGAAGGGCATCTAGGTTGGTTCCACAATGTAGCTATTGTGAATTGAGCAGCTATGAACATAGATGTGGCTGCATTCCTATACTTTGCTGATTTTAAGACCTTTGGGTACAAACTGAGGAGTGGGATAGCTGGGTCAAATGGTGGTTCAAGATTTTTGAGGAATCTTCATACTGCTTTCCAGAGTGGCTGCACCAATTTGCAACTCCACCAGCAATGTATGAGTGTGCGTATTTCCCCACATCCACACCAACACTTGTTATTGCTTGTATTCCTGATAATAGCCATTCTAATTGGAGTTAGATGAAATCTTAGGGTGGTTTTAATTTGCATTTCTCCACTTACTAGAGATGATGAGCACTTTTTCATATATGCCACACACTTGTTTTTCTCCTTATTTTGCTCTAGGTTCTGCATAGGAAACAATAGATTTGACCCTGACTTTCTAAGTCTGGCTTATTTCATTTAGCATGATGTTCTCCAGTTCCATCCATTTATCTGCAAATGCCATAATTTCATTCTTCTTTATGGCTGAGTAATACTCCATTATGTCTAAATACCACATTTTATCTATTCATCTGTTGCTGGGCACCTGGACTGGTTCTATAACTTGGCTGCTGTGAATTGCACTGCTATAAACATTGTGCCTGTATCACCATAGTATGCTGATTTTATTTCTTTTGGATAAATACCAAGGAGTGGGATAGCTGGATTATATGGCCATTCTATTTCCAATCTTTAGAGGAAGCTCCATACTGCCTTCCAGAGTGGCTGTACTAATTTACAGTCTCACCAACAATGTATGAGTCTTTTTCCCCACATCCTCACCAGCATTTATTATTATTTATACTTAGTCATTGCCATTCTGACTAGAGTGAGATAAAATTTCAATGTAATTTTAAGTTGTGTTTCCCTGATTGCTAGAGATGTTGAACATTTTTTTCATATATTTGTTGGCCTTTTGTATTTCCTCTTTTGTTAAGTAACTGTTTAATTCATTTGCCCATTTATTGTTTGGGTTATTTGGTGTGTGTGTGTTAAGTTTTTTAAGTTATTTACATATTCTGGATATTAATCCCTGTCAGGAGTAACTAGCAACTCTCTCTTCACATTCTTTTTTGGGGATTGAACCCATGACCTTGTGCTTGCAAGGCAAGCACTCTACCAACTGAGCTATATCTCCAACCCTCTTCATGTTCTTAGTTGTTTTCTTTGTTGTGTGGAAGCGTTTTAATTTGATGCTATCCCCCTTCTTAAGTCTCGATTTGTTTCCTAAGTTTTAGGGTCTTGTTAAGGGGGCACCGTGAGAGTTTTAGGGTCTTGTTAAGGGGGCACCGCGAGGTGCTTGGAGTGTTGGCCACTTTGTTTTTGTTACAGCAGTTGCAAGGTTTCTAGACTAATTCGTAGGTTTTGATCCACTTTGAGGTGATTTTTGTGGAGGTTGAAAGATGTGGATCTAGTTTCATTTTTCTACATATAGTTTTATGTAGTAATTAGGTTAAAAATTCAGTTTAAGCAAAAAGATAGAGCAAATAAGAGAGAAAGGACACATAGAACAGCCACAGAAGGCTTCTGAGAAAATCACCATGCAATTGAAACTTAAATCATGCAAAGGAAACTACCACAGGGAAAGACTTTCCAGGTCAAAGTAATAAAATATTTTGATACCTTAAGATGAGCTGGGTGTGGTGTGCCTGCCTGTAATCCCAGTGGCTCTGGAGTCTGAGGCAGGAGGATCAAGAGTTCAAAGTCAACCTCAGCAATGGCAAGGTGCTAAACAACTCAATGAGACCCTGTCTCTGAATCAAATACAAAATAGGGCTGGAGATGTGGCTCAGTGGTTGAGTGTACGTGAGTTCAATACCCAGTAGCCAATAAATAAGAAATCTTCAGATTAGAATGCAATGGGACATGTTTGAGGGAAAAATTACCCATGTAGTTGACATTTTGGGGGGATGTTGGGGAAGTGAGAATGATAGGAAATGAGTTTAGAGAGGAAGGCAAGGACCAGTCATATAGGATGTTGTAGGTTAAGTGTAAAAGGCTAGGATTTTAATGTAATGATGGGACAGGCCATTGAAGAATACCTAATCTGTTTCATAATATTGAAAATTCAGTTAATAGGAATGGTCTTTTTACATGGTATTAACATTCTCATTGAGATCCTATTGAGATAATAGCTAATGATAGTTAATATTCATTGAGTACTTCTATGAGCCAGAAGTGCTCAGTACACTTAATGTATGCTAAGCATTTTGTCTTACATTTTAGCAATAAGGAAGGTAGGCAGTAATGTTATTATGTTGTATTCCAGATGAAGATCTGATTGTGACTTTTCCAAGGACATATGATTTTAAGTGACTGAGCCAGAATGTAAATGTACACTCAAAACTCCTACAAGTTTTTGAGTGGGATCACAAAGATGATGGTGATTGATTTGTAGATACAGGTACTACAGGGCACATATGCCTTTTTTATAAGGAATGGATATAAGACCTCACCTTATAAAGAGCACTCTTCAGAATTCTCCCCATTGGAGGACAGATTCCCTTTGCCTTGAAGTTCTCCTAGAGGGTACCACTGTGATGAGGCCCCCATGTTACCTGACTGTGAGGAGGATCATGAAAAGTACCTTATGGTCGTGAATAGGTCTTCATACCCTTCAGGAAACTCTAATTGCTTTGTGAGGCATGGAGTCATTGTGGCTGTGCTAGAAGAATGACCTGATATAACCAGTGGTAAACAATATTCAGGCCAAGAAAGGTTCCATAGTTTCTCTTACAACTTGGGAGTTGGTATGGGTCTCCCTAACACATTAGTAAGTAAAAACTAAACAAAGAGAGCAGTGTACTAGGTTAAATAAAAGGTCAGTTTTCTTTATCTCCAAGATCTCATTAGCATAAATGGGACTGGATATTATTATTTTCTTGTTTCCAGATTTCTTTAAGTGAGCTAAAAGTAACATCTTTTATGAAGTCTTGTCATCTCTGTAGTGTTTACTATTCCTTGCTAATCCTCTTGATTTTTCTATATAGTATCTCTATGTAAAATGTTTGTGATTTCAGAGGTTTTAGTGAGGAAGAGAAAGTAGAAAATTGTCTTCTTCCACAGTAAGGGGAGAGAGGAAATACAGATGAGCAGCAATAAAAAAAAATAAAGAAAAAAAAGGTGGGCACAGAGAAAGTGGATCTAGGCTGGAGCAAAAGGAAGAATCACTAGATGTAATGAAATAACCATTTGTGAAAAATGACTGAATAAATCTTTGAGGGATAGGATTCTGCAATAGCTGGTAAAAAATAAGAACCAGATCAAGAGCTGAGAATATGTAACTCAGCAGTAGAGTACTTGACTCTCATGCACTCAGGTTTGATCTCCAATATTGCCAAACCAATCAACCAGCAAACCACAGTGAGACCCAATTTTTACTCCAGGCTTCCATGGTCTGGGACAAAGTCATGCTGAACATGTAATGTTAAAAACATTAGCTGGGCATGGTGATGCCCACCTGTAATCGCAGCAACTCATGAGGCTGAGGCAGGAGGATCACAAGTTCAAGGCCAGCCTCAGCAACTTAGTGAGGCCCTAAGCAACTTAGCAAGACCCCATCTCAAAATAAAAAACTAAAAAGGTCTGGGGATGTGACTCAGTGATTAAGTGACCCTGGGTTCAATCCCCAGTACTAAAAAACAAACAAACACCATTCATTGGCAATGGCAACATATAGGTACAGGGAATAGAATGGAAGGGTTGCCATCACTACTTGTTTGGAAGAATCTGGGGAAATCTTCCCATAGGAGTTTGAAATATGTGTGTCAGTGTAAATTGCTTTTGTAGAAAAGCTGGAAATCAATGAGAGAGAGGACATGAACTTATTGAAGAATATATGGAAATTCTAATTTAGATCCTCAAAGATATTACTATGTAGAATATGCAAAAATATAGTGAATGATAATTAGATCATTTTATATTTAGAGACATTAAAATCTAGTTTCTTTTGAACAACTGAATATCATGAAATGTCACTATTATGAAAGAAGAGGTAGGGGGCTACTATGAATGAAAGGATCATGGCTTGTAATTTGTGAAGGAAAGACAGGAAAAAGGACCAAAAACAGAAATAAAGAGACATTTTTTGGGACAAGTGGGATGACATGATATCAAAATTGGCAATAGTTTTTTGTGTTTCCTTATGAAGAAAATGGTGCCTATTTTCCCACCCTGAATCTGAGCTAGCCAACAGAATGTGACCAAAAGGATGGTGTACAGATTCTGACCATAGGCCTTTGAAGAGTTTTTGTATGCTTCCATTCCCTTGGAACTATGGCATTGCTATCTGATGAAGCCTTGGCTACTGTTCTGCAGGATGGAAGATCCTGTAGAGGACAATTCAGTTGTCCCAGCTTGGACCATACTAGATCAGCTTTTAGCCAGCCAACTCCCAAACTTGTGAGAGAGCTCAGCCTAGATCATCAGAACCCACCACAGACACTTGAATTAATCCAGATGGGAGAGAATCAGCTGAATGGTGGACTCATGAGCACTAATAGCATCCTGTTTTTCTAAGCCATTGAATTTGGGGATGATTTATTATGTATCAGTGGTAAAATGATAGATGATTTTATTAGATTATGTTATGTAGAAATATGGTAATGATGAAAAATGGTTTTGTTCTTAGAAGATACCAGTTGAAGAATAGGAGTGAAGACTAATGGTATAAGCAACATACCTTTGAATGGTATGGGGTGGAGATGGGGGAGGGAAGAAGGGAAAGAGAGGGAGAAAGTGAGAATATGAATGAATATGTATATGGAGAGAGATTGAAAATACAGATATGACAAATTGTTACTATATTTGGTATTCTTATGAAAGGTGTTTATTGTACCATTCTAACTTTTTTGTAACTTTGAAGTTTTCAAAATAAAAAGTTAGGGAGTTTTTTTTCTTTTCTTTCCTTTCTTTCTTTCTTTTTTTCTTTTTTCTTTTTTTTTTTTTTTTTTATACCAGGGATTGAACCCAGAGGCACTTAAACACTGAGCCCCATCCCCACCCTTTTTTGTATTTAATTTGGAGACAGGGTCTCACTGAGTTGCCTAGGGCCTTGCTAAATTGCTGAGGCTGGCTTTGAACTTGTGATCTTCCTGCCTCAGCCTCCTGAGTTGTGGGGATTACAGACTTGTGCCACCATGCCTTGCTGAGATTTTCTTAATATCTTTTCATATAGGTGTCATCTCCCACCTCCACCATTTTTCCTGCAAAAGCTGAATATAAATGGAGAAAAAGGGTCATGGAAATTATAGTTAATTGCATTTCACTTGGTTAAGTTTTTTTCTTGGAATAATTTTTTCAGTATATTTTAATTTTTATGCACATTGCTGCTGGTTTAGATTATGGGAATTCAGTGGTCAGCGATTATCTACATTGGATTATAGACTGCAGGATTTACTGTGTGTGCCTTAGAGTGTTAGTAACTGTCGGATATCAGTGGAGAAAGGATTCTTTAGTCTTCAGTTAGAGTCACAAAGGGAAATACTTTAAAGGGCCTTTGAAGTATATTAGTAGAAGAAATCATCATTTTCCAGACATACTGATACAGTCCTCTCTCCCACAGTGGACAATCCCTGTTTTATACTCTTGGGGTAGTGTTGTGTTCTAAGCATACTCTTTGGGAAAAGAAGATTATCAAGACTAAATGCTTTTGATGGTAGAATTCAGTAACTTATATATTAGCATTTAGTTGTAACTTGTGAAGATGAATTATACAATTAAAAGTGTTGACAGGTCTTGGCCTGGTACAATGGAAACAGCATGCCCTTTGTAGTCAGAACCAGAGAAAGGTGGGTACTCTACCAGTAGCTTTGAGCAGGTAATTTACCATCAAATTTAGATTCCTGTTAAACGTTTTTTTTTTTTTTTTTATTTCCTTTTTTTCTCTCCAGTGGTGGGGATTGAACCCATGACCTTTGCACATGCTGGTGTATGCGCTGTCACTGATTTACATCCCTAGCCCCAAGTTTTAGATTCCTATAAAATGGAGTAATACTTGATTCTAATATGGACTAAATGTATAGTCTTGTGTATGACTGGCATAGGACTAGCCTTGGATTCATTCATGATGTGAGGGTTTTTCTTACATCTTGGTGAGCATCTCTTACTGGAACATGTGTGGAACATGTTGGAGCTTGCAGACTTGCTGGAAGCCTGCTAGGCAGATTTCACTTAGTTTTTATAATCAATAACATATGTAAACATAATTGTAAAATTCTCCAAAGAATGATGCTTCATATAAATGGATCTCAGAAAAGTAAATTTTCTGTAAGTTTTTTCTTCTCTAGTTTGAAGTATTTTTTGGGGGGGAGTTAAAGACATAAGTTTCCTACATTATTTATGTGAGTTTTGAATGAAGTTTAGCATTTTCACAATTTATAAATTATTGCATTGTGGTATGGTATGACTCAGAATGCCTTGGCATATGTAGGCCTATTTATAGTTTAAGTTCTTGACTGCTATTTGTATTTTTTGATTTTTCCCTTTCTGTTGTTACTTCTTGCTCTTATAGGTATGACATTGTATAGTAATACCTCAGTTTCTGCTTCTAAAAAGCTAGAGATTGGGGGTGGGGTCGGGATGACCTAAATTTTTTAGAATTGGGGAACAAGAAGACAGAATAAGCAACTAAAGTAGTGTGTATGAGTTTGTTGTTTTAAGCATATGGGTTTTTTGCCATCCTATTTGGCTGATGCTGGCCAGGATTTTATATTGTCCAAGCTGGCAGATAAATAAGATGATGTTTTATTCACAGTGGTTCTTTTTTCTAGATACCCTCACAGAAACAGAAAATGTACTGCTTAGATCATCTTTCTGTAATATTTAGCATAACTTTTTATCTAATTTAATTATTTGATTCTTTTATCTAATTCTAATTATTTTTTTTTACACACTGTCATAGTTTTTCATTTTAAAAATGTAAGGATTTTTAAAAACTGTTTACAGAAACCAGCATTTAAAAAATAAATGGCTTTGATTTTATTCTTGTTGAGTAGCTAATTTAATGTATTTACATATTTTGAAGCATTTGTTAATGGAACTTTTACATGAAATAGGTCACTTTGGGGGAAAGTGACACTTTCCTTAGGATTTATTCAAAGAGCCTAAATTCTGCAAATTTTCACACTCAAATGTGCTGGTTATAGCAAAATACAGTAGCAGACAAAATTACTCAGGTGTGTGTGTGTGTGTGTGTGTGTTTATTTAAATGGGGTGTTATATTGCACAGGCTGATCTCAAACTCAAGGACTGAAGGGTTACACCTGCTTAAGCCTCCTGAGTAGCTGTAACTATGGGTGCCCACCACCACACCTGGCTACTCAGACACATTTTAAAGCTCATATTTTTCATGAGTTCTGGCAATAATGAGAATTTGCTTCCTAATTACTACTGTAATTGAGATGTACACATATTGGTAATACTTTGATTTAGCTTTTGTTGACAAACTGTTTTCCTGCAGGCTTGAATGCAAGAAAAATGTAGATCTCATCTTCTAATGTAATCATAAATTTATCCAACTCATAAGCTACTATAAGGTTGAATTTGATTGGTGTATGCTATTTGCATGTATGGAAATATCACAGTGAACCCCATTAATAGGTGTAATTAATATGTGTAAATTTTTAAAAAGTTAAAAAAATTTTTCTTCCTCTCAAAATTCTTAGGTTTTTTTTTTTTTTTTAGTTGTAGATGGACACAGTACCTTCATTTCTTTATTTTTATATGGTGCTGAGGATGGAGCCCAGTACCTCTCACATGCAAGTGCTCTACCACTGAGCCACAATCCCAGCCCAATTCTTAGCTTTTGAACAGTGCTTGGTGGCACACCCCTTTAATTCCAGAGACCAGATCACAGGAGGATCTCAAGTTCTAGGCCAGCCTCCAGCAACTTAGTAAGACCCTCAGCAACTTTGTGAGATCCTGTTTCAAACAAAAAGGACTGGAAATAAGGTGGGGCCTAATACTTAGATTAGGGTTTATGCTTGTGGGTGCCCTTTAAATATCACCATTCAGATTAATATGTGAGCATCACAATTTTAACTCTATCCTCAATTCAACCACAGATTTTTAAAACTTATTATTTGAATTATAGTGTTTGGTTAATATAGAATGAGGGCTTTTTTCCTTTCCTGAGTACTGGGGATTGAGACCAGGACCTTGCACATGTTAGGTGAGTAGTCCTCCACTGAGCCACATCCCCAGTTCTAGTAAAATAGGAAATTGTTTGTTAATTTTTATGTGGACTAAGTTGTTACATTGAAGACAGAGGTTAGGTCTTTGTTTTGTTTATTTTGTTCACAGTTTCTTTTATTTTAAAAATAAAATGCAATGTCCTCAGTTTTTGTCAAGATAAATGATACTATGGAACTCAAAATCCTGTGAGAAAAAAAATCACTAAAATATATTATCAAAATTAAAAGTACCATTTTAATGGGAAATTGAAATTGACAATTATTGAGAATCATGCAGTGTTTGAAACTCTAGAATAAAATTTTCCATAGGGATTGGTAAGAGTATAAAATAGGGCTTTATTTAACTGGTCATTTTGAAGGGATTTGAAAACAATGCATCAAAAAACCATCTGGAGGTTTATTAATTTTTGAAAAATAATTTTTAGTTGTCAATGGATCTTTTTAAAAATTTTATTCATTTATATGAAGTGCTGAGGATTGAACCCAGGGCCTCACAATGCTAGGCAAGTGCTCTTACCACTGAGCCACAACTCCAGCCTGGTTTATTAGTTTTTGTGTATGTTGGTCTAACTGTGAAAGTGCTGGAAGCAAAGGAAGATGATATTCATACTTGACTTTAGAGATGAATTTTATTTTTATTATACTGTGTGTACTGGTGAAATAATATGGCCACTAATACACCTAATAGATAATATCTCAAAAAACTGCAATAATTTTCAGTGTAATTATAATTACAATTATTATCATTTATACTTTGTAATTCAAAATAAGCTAATAAAATATTACTGGGGGAGTTGAATTTACTGAACAGGCAAGACTTATTTATAATTAAGCATTTAAATTTTATGTACATGACTGCTCCTGTTATGCTTGAATGACTTCTGTTTATTTATAATTTCCTTATACTTTTAACTTAGACATATTTTTATCATCACCTCATTCATCTAGGGATAAAAGAATTGACATTAAACTTGGTGTGAGTTTTATGTAATTTTTACATGAACTGTTTACATGTTTTATATTGCCATGTGTCACAATGGTAGCATGTTCACAACTTCAAAAACAATGGAGGAGTTTCCTGAAGTCCAAGTTTGTTATGCTTTACTATATTTGTATACTTTTCAAAGTCTTTTTTTGGGGGGGGGGTAACCAGGGATTGAATTCAGGGGCACTTGACCACTGAGTCCCCAGCCCTATTTTGTATTTTGTTTAGAGACAGGGTCTCACTGAGTTTCTTAGTGCCTCGACATTGCTGAGGCTGGCTTCGAACTTGTGATCCTCCTGCCTTAGCCTCCTGAGGCACTAGGCTCATGAGGCATGAGCACTGTGCTTGGCTTTTTCAGTTTTTAATCAATAACTTATTTTGACTAGGACACATTGATATTAAATAATAATTCCTATGGAGGGATTGTAAACTGTGGAGGATGCTAATTAGCATCTTCTTTATCTTGAGATCCATATGAAAAACATTTTTAAGAATATCATCATTAGTACATCTCTAAGTATTACATTATTTTGATTTAAAAAACCTATTTCTTCATTTTTATAAAGAACGTGGAAGACTCTCAAGAGTTGAAGGATATACTTATTTGTTGGTATCTCATTCACAGGATCTGATAGAGGGTAGTTAGTATTTCATCTGGGGATTCTAAGTCAGACAAGGTAGCATCAGTACTGCCCAGTCCACTCTACATATGACTAAATGAATCTGCATACAAGACGAATACACCAGTACTTTTGTGGTGTATGTCAATCCTATTGGCCATATATCACATTGTAGTATATGAAGAAAAACGTTCCTGCAAAACTTAATGAATTTAGTTGCAGTGATGGGAATAAAAGGCATTTTCAGATTATAGATTTTGTAATTATAGACTTTGTAACTCAAATTTGAAGTTTTTATTTTGTTTCTGCTTTTTCCTGAAAATTTGAAGTTTTTATTTTGTTTCTGCTTTTTCCTGAATCTTGGATATTATACTATATTATTTTCCTTTTGTAAATTATTCTTTCTTAAGTTTCTATGACCCAGTGCATGGCAAATTTATTTGTATACTGTTTTGGAGTCCCTTCTTTTCTGTCATGCCTTATAAGCAGATTAATTCCATACCCAACTTTGAAGAAATTATAATCTCATCTTTTCAGTTTCACATTGACAGAGATGATAAAGTTAGACTTCAAATTAACAAGTACTGCCCCGTTCCCTGTAGTGCAGCATCCTGGGAAGGGGCGGGGGTAGGGGACGCAGGAAGGGTGGTCACCGCTGCGCTGGGATCCGCTGTGGGAGCATCCCTGCGGCTGCTGCGCCTTGAGAACCAGCTGCAGCAGCCGCAGAGGCAGCCGGATCGCTGGCGGGCAGGGGGCTGGCGGTGCACCGCCAGGGAGAAGGCCTGAAGCTTCCTAGCAGAGAAATTCCTAGCTAGGTTCTGAGCCTGTGCCTCCGGAGCCAGCGTGGTAGCCATAGACAACAAGATTGAGCAGGCCATGGATCTGGTGAAGAATCACCTGATGTATGCTGTGAGAGAGGAGGTGGAGATCCTGAAGGAGCAGATCTGAGAGCTGGTGGAGAAGAACTCCCAGCTAGAGTGTGAGAACACCCTCCTGAAGACCCTGGCAAGCCCCGAGCAGCTGGAGAAGTTCCAGTCCCGTCTGAGTCCTGAAGAGCCAGCTGCTGAATTCCCACAAGCGCCTGAAGCCCCCGGTGGTTCTGCGGTGTAAGTGGCTCTGTCCTCAGGGTGGACAGAGCCACGAAACTTGTTCTACCTAGTTCTTTCCAGTTTGTTTTTGGCTCCCCAAGCATCATCTCACGTGGAGAACTTTACACCTAGCATAGCTGGTGCCAAGAGATGTCCCAAGGACATGGCCACCTGGGTCCACTCCAGTGACAGACCCCTGACAAAGAGCAGGTCTCTGGAGGCTGAGTTGCATGGGGCTTAGAAACCTCAAGCCAGTGAGCCTCTAATGCCACTGCACCCTGGGGCATCCCAGGGTCTGAGCAACTTAGCTGCAACTGGCACGGGAGAAAGGTAGTTTGACATGTGATGCCAGTTTGCTCCAGAATGTATAAGGGATCTGTTTCTCATTTCCATGGACATCTTCAACAGCTTCACCTGGCGACTGTTCTATGAAGAAGCCACTTGTGTTTTAAGCAGAGGCAACCTCTCCCTTCCCTGCCTCACCAAGGCAGGGGGCACAGATGGGAGAGATTGAGCCAAGTCAGCCTTCTGTCGGTTAATATGGTCTAATGCATGGCTTTGTGCACAGCCCTGTGGGGATTACAGCTTTGGGATGAGCGCTTACAAAGTTCTGTTTGGTTAGTATTGGCATAGTTTTTCTATATAGCCATAAATGCGTATATATACCCATAGGGCTAGATCTATATCTTAGTGTAGCGATGTATCCATATATACATACACGTACATGTTGAAGGGCCTGACCAGCTTTGGGAGTATTGACTGGTCCCTTATCTCTTAAAGCTAATTCTTTGACTGTGCTCATTTACCAAGTCGATCCAGTTTGTTCTTTAGGTTATGTAAAATTCAAGAGTAAAGGCAGGGAGAGGGGGGCCAGCCCTCAGAATGCGGCCACAGATGCCTTGCTGCTGCACCCCCTTTTTTCCCCATCTGTCCACTGAGGACATGTGAAGTCCTCTTTTGAATGCTAAACCCACCATTCACTGGTGCTGACTACATAGAATGGGGTTGAGAGAAGATCAGCTTGGACTTCATATGTCATTTGAGAACTTTTTTTTTAATTCTGGTGGAAAACTTTCAATGGAACAGAGAGATGGCATCCTGCTGTGGATGAGGGATGGATGAGGAAATGGCTTTGATCCCATTGGGGCCTGGGGTATGTGCCCTGGGAGTTTGTTTCCAAGGGGGTTCTCTGACAGTGAACTTTCCACTTTCTGACACCTTATCCTGATGTATGTCTCCAGGATTTGGATTTTGATTTTTCAAATGTAGCTTGAAGTTTCAATAAACTTTACTTTTTTTCTTTCTAAAAGAAAAAAACAAAACAAACAAATTAACAGGTACTTTTTAAGGAAGTGTGAATAAAGAGTTGTTCTTTTCCATTGCCTCTTTCTAAATCTTGTTAAGTTTACACAACTTGGTAAAACTATTTCTGTCTTATAAACTATCGTTCCTTGTAATAATACTTCTAAAATTTGTCTTGATGAAAATGTTAGCTTTTGTTATTGCTTTTTAAAATGTGCTTGAAGTAAAAATAGTTTACTCTTCCCTTAATAAAATGTTTTGGTTATTGTAATAGTAATAGACTATAAAATAAGAAGATCTCATAAATTATTAATTACAGGTTTCTTTTCTCTTTGATATGATCCCTTAGTAGGCTGAGATCTATTAGTCAGAATAAAACAACATTTATTTTTGGAAAGCTCATCAGCAAACACACCTAGAACAGATTCCTTTAGCAGCGCTCCATGAGGTCACATGAGTTCTGTGCTATTAGTCAACAACTGTATCTTTATGTAGGAAATAAGACTCACAGATGAATTCCTTCCAACAAAAATTTATGTATAGAGGTGTATCTCTACATAGAATAACAAAGAGATAGGCCAGCTTTTTGTTTATACCACACAACTATGTTGTGATTAGTAGTTTTACTTGTGTATCCTAAATAGGCTTCACATTATAAATCTTTTTAATAAGTTACTACATGATTTATTATTTTTCAGAGAATAATATATCTTTTGCAGATATATAGTTTTTAGCTTTCTTAATTCCATTCCTTTCTTGCTGTGAAATCATTTTGTCTGTCAACCAGGAAATATTTATTGAGAACCTACTATATGCATGGCCTCAAAGAGGCCCTGTGGATAAATGAAATGGTTCTTGTTCTTATGGAATTTATAATGTTGGGGAAATGTTCAAAATACTCATGAATAATTCATAATTATAAGTGTATAAGTTCTGTGAAGGAGCAATATATGAGGAGGAACTAAAGTGGTCTGGAGAGTTACTATAATTTTTGAGGAAGTGATGTTGAAGCTGAAATAGAGGCCTGGGATGTGACTCAGTGGTAGACTGCTTGCTTAATATACATGAGGCCCTGGGTTCAAATCCCAGCACCTCCTTCCCCCCAATAAAAGCTGAAATGGAAAGATGAGTGATTATTTGGAGGCAGAAAGAGTGGTTTGATAGCAGGGAATGGATTCTCCTAGATATAGGAAATAGCACATTAAAAGGCAGAGGAACTGAAAGAAATCCAGCATTACAAGAGCAGAGAGGGAAAGATGGAAAGCAGTATCAAATGAATTTGCAGAATCAGGCAGGGGCCGATTTGCAGGGCCACATAGACCATGCTGAACATATTCGGATTTTATTCTAAGGGCATCTATTAGAGGTTAAAAGACTTTAAAAGGCCGGTTTTGGCAAATCAGATTGACATGAGAAAGAATACTATCGTTGATGTGGATAATAAACTTGGTGGGCAAAGTGGGGTCATTTATAACCAAATTCTAATAATTTTATATCAAATGGCTTTCATATGTTGTCAGCGATTCCTTTTTTTTGGCTTGTGGAGTTTTCATAATTCATCCATATGCTGCTGACACACGAGGTGAGAATCACTGAGTGAGTGCAACCCTTACCTCGTTGTAGTGTTAGGAAAATTAATGCCAAGAGAAGTGACTTATCCTTTGTCACAAAGATAGTGTGTGGAGACAAAGCAGATTTGTGAATATCTCCTAGTCCTTTTTACATAATTTTTATTAGATTTAGGAGACTGGCATCATGAACTAGAATTTATTTTCTATGCACTGTGGGTTGGGTATTGGATAGCAAAATATATGCAACAGATTCTTTATAAAGGTATATCCTGTGGAAGATAATGCCGAAAGAAAAAGGGTTTTGCAACAGCAACTTTCAGAGTATATTCCACTGATTCCTGGTGGTCCCTGAGGTCTTTCCAGTTTGTCTGCATGACCCAAACTATTTTCACTGTATTGTATAGGGAATAGTGATGAGAAAAAATGTCAATACAGATGCAGTTTCATTTTTTTGAATGTTTTCTGTCTGTGGTTGTGTTTTTCAGTTAAACTTAGTAAATATTCACTTCTACTTTTATAGGTAAGGCCCTGGTTTGGCACCAGGCTTTGAGCTAAATGCACAGAGATGAATGTAACAATGGTACTTCCCTGTCTCCAGTGATCATTGAGGACCTGGTTATACTATGTTTTACAGCAAGGGAATGGGAGTGGCTCATTCTGGATTATTTCTTCAGAGTAACCTGAAGTCCTATTCAGTAAGAGGCACAGATCCCATAATGTAAGAGCTGTGTTTTCCTATGGGTGTTTTTCAGTTCTGGCTTGGTTGATATTCACTAGGAAAAGAGAAAGTTCCCTTGAGTTTTTAGTAAGTCATAGTATCAATTTCTGGATCCTTTCTCATTTTAAAATAACCCTAGGAGCCTGGTTTGGTGGTGTAAGCCTATAATAACAGGCTTGGTAGGCTGAAGCATGAGATCATGAGTTCAAAGCTAGCCTTAGCAAAAGCGAGGTGCTAAGCAACTCAGCGAGAACCTGTCTCTAAATAAAATACAAAATAGGTCGAGTACCCGAGTTCAATCCCCAATACTTAAAAAATAAAAAAAAAATCACCACAGCCCCAGCTTTCATAAAAGTAGAGTAAACTTGAGATTGATGGGGTTGGGTTGGAATAACCCTTCTTTTGTGTGTTGTGGGTTGAGCTTCATATGCTCTGTTTCTCTTAATAGGCACAGCATTGGTTCAAAGAAGGAAGTGATTTTTCAGGTTACTCTTATCATAGCTATGTGAGGTGTCCCCCCGAAAGCTCCTGTGTTAATGCAGGAATGCTCAGAGTTTAAGTGGATTGTGAGAGCTGAAACCTAATCAGTTCATCATAGTTTGAATGACTGAGTGATAACTGTAGACAGGTGGGCTATGGTTGGAAGAGGTGGGTCAATGGCAGTGTTACCCAGAAGGGTGCATCTTCCCTGTGGCCCCTTCTCCCACCACTCTTTGCTTTTTGATCCTTCCATGAGCTGAGCAGTTTTCCTCCCCTAGTCAGCTCTTGGTTCTGCATATAGAGTTGTACTGTGTGCCTTACCCTTTTCTCTTCTTGAGGGACCTTAGCTTCTATTAGCAGGCACTGCCTGATGGTAGCTGTTGAAATAAATGCATTGGAAAATTCACTTGACAGAAAAACCCATTTTTTTAACAGAATAATTAAATATGATGTTGTAATATGATTCTATTGTTTTTAGTAGAATCCTCGGCACTTATATTAATAATTAGTGGTACAGTTGTAAGCATTAAATAAATTTTATCTTATTCCCACTTTCAACACACAAACATAAGATAGGAAATTTAAGATAGGAAATTCTCAAAGTTTTAGATTGCCAAGCATGTTCTCAAGGTTATCAAGTTACAAGATAATGCTGTTTTTCACTGCTCTTGTATTTTCTTATTATGATGTTCTTATTGTATTTTCTTGTTATTTTGTAATTATAAAGTAATATAACAACAATGCAGAAACCTCAAGCAATTCAGTGGGGCAAGCTCTCACCCATAATTTCTAGGCTCTAATTAATTAATGTTTTCAGGGGAGGCAGTACCTTGGAGTATTTTGGTATGCACCTGAGCATGCTACAATTTTAGTGTACATAAAATTTTACTTTTTTCCATAACCTACTGTAATATAGAATTAAGCATCCCTGATCTAAACATCTAAATCTGAAATGCTCAGATTCTGAAACTTTTTGAGGGCTGAACTGAAGCCACAAGTGGAAAATTCCACACTTCACCTCATTTGAAACTTTGTTTCATGTACACAATTATTAAAAATACTATATAAAATTGCCTTCAGGTATGTAAGGTGTATGTGAAACAAATGAATTTCATGTTTAGATTTGAATCCCATCCCCAAATTATCTAATTTATATGCAAATCCTTTATCAACAAAAACCCAACATTTAAAACATTCTAGTCTCAGGCATTTTGGATAAGGGATATACAGCTTGTATTGCTTTATGTCTCATAATTGCCAAGCCATTCTGTTATTTATTTTTTCTATTATGTGTAATGTGTGTGGAATATTTTTATGGATGCAACTTGTTCTATGTCTTGAATTTTATTTTTTGAAGTATGTTGATTATCATTGCCTACAATTGGAAATGTATTTGAGGGGAAAAAAAAAGAATCTCACTCTACAAAGAATGATTTTTTTGAGCAGTAAACTTTGACTGAATTATATGATTTGATCAGTTCTGTGATAGCCAGTATTATTCAGTTTTTATGTTATGTGGCAGATCAGGGCCTGGGTACACTGACTAGCAAATCCTTTAATTTAGTTGTTCTGAAAATGAAAATTTTTTTGGATAAACTAATAAGTTTACTGACTGTGGGAAAAATTATTTGGTTGCTCTTCTAGCACTTACTTATTTATTTAAAAAATTTTTGGAAGTTGATAGACCTTTATTTTATTCATTTATTTATATGTGGTGCCGAGAATCGAACCCAGTGCCTCACACATGCTGGGCTAGCACTCTACCACTGAGCCACAACCCCAGCCCCTCTTCTAGCACTTATAATTGAAATCTTTAATTTCTTTATTTAAATTATAATAAGCATATACAATATTCCCTTTATATGCAGTGACATTTCTTTTAGAGGTCCTTGATTTTAAGCAAATATTGCCAGTATTCTTTAAAATAACAAATGCTTTATTCATCAACACATTTTTCAGTAGAGCTCTATCTCTTTTAATTAATCTTAGGATTTTAGTTAGGTGTTATCTCTTTTTAATTCACCTGTTAATTTTCCTTTTAGCCAGGAAAGATGTACTTATACAGTGGAAAAATTAAAATAGCAATTAGTTGTTTATAGAGAAGAGTGAGCGGGTTGTTCTTAGCAGGAGTCAATGGAGCCCATATCCAGGTGGTGATAATGAAATTTGAGTCAAAGTAAATTCATTTACATGGAATTCAAACTTAAGAATGTCATGTGTCAATTACTGGTACACTAAACCCTGAATTTAAAAGTATAGGAGCGGCCCCCATATTCAATTGTTTAAAATGTGGGAGAATATTAAAATAGGGTAATGTTATAAATTTGATCCAGTGACTGGGGTGAGTCTATTGTGGTAGGTTGGAACCAATTGTAATTGCTTTACATTCAAATTTATGTTAAGAAAGACCACATTATCAAAAAAATTCTCTGGATTTAATATTTTCATATCCTGAGATTTTGTTTTTAGGCACAAACTGAGTAACATTCCAAGGAAAAGAACAACTCTATTGAATTGATTCCGTCTAGTGGTACTTGTAATGAAATGTGTCGTCAGCCAGCACAAAAAGATGTTAGCTATTGTTTCAAAATTGCAAAACTACTGCTTGACATTTATGAAGCTCATAAAAAAAGCGTTTAACAAAGTCACTGATGTTAATGACCACCCAAGTAGCTGTTGCAATTGATGCTGATCACCCTAAACAGCATTGGCAAGGCACAGATCCTGAATAGATCCACTGTAAGTTTACCTAATATGGGCTATTTATTTTTCCTAGAGAGTTTATTGAAGACCAGGACTTGTGTAAAACACTATTTTTATGTAAGCATAATAGCCAATGTTATCAAGCACTTCTAGATGTGAAGTGCATTCTTGTAAGCACTGTGTATTAACTCATTTAATACTTACATAGAAATGCTAGGCATTTCCCAAGATCCTATTTTCTTCTCTTTTTTCACCTGCCTTTTGTGTAGGAATCTGAAGTCCTTGCTTTGTTCTGGGTACACTGTAGCAAAGAGTGGGAAGCTAACATTCATAGTGCTAAGAGGATAGTTTCAGTGTTGTAGCAGAGTTGGTAGTGAATCTTTATAACTACAGTTTCAAATGTTAGGCATCATATAATAACATTTTCTTTTGATTCATGGTAATTATAAATATCTAATTAAATGTCTCACTAAATATTTATATTGAGATATATATGAAATGAACAAAATATGAAATAAATATTACTTTAAGTAAATAAATATTTACTTATTAAAGAATATTGCATTTCCTAGAAGAATGAACATAAGGACTGTGTTTTGCTTTAAATATGCCAAGTACTTTGACTATTCAGGCTTCATTACTAAGCCTGAATTAGTAACAAGTATTTCATTGTTTGTAGATGCAGAGAAAGCTCTTTGACACCTTAAAAAGAACTATCAGATATTTGTTTAGGAATACTTACTGTGATGTCATCTGTCAAAATCTTCTGGCATAATTTGGTCATTGCTTCTTAAAGATTCATACATATATATGTGTGTGTGTGTATATATATATGTATACATATACACACACAAATCCTGTGAATATCTTTTACATATCTTTTATGGATGTATTTGTGTGTGTGTGTGTGTGTGTGTATACACACATCCCTGTGAATATCTTTTATATGTGTGTGTGTGTGTGTGTGTGTGTATCTTTGTGTGTGTGTATATATATATATAAATATACCCAGGGATATATATAAATATATAGAGAAATATATACAGGGATATATATACACACACATAAATATATATAAATATATACAGTGATATATTTATATATATCCCTGTGAATATCTTTTACATATCTTTTATGGGTATATTGTAATTGTACATAAATGGTGTTATTTGTCATTATATATTTGTACCTGCCCACAATATGACATTATGATTTGGCTAAAATATTCCCTAGTATTTTGCTTTCCCCTCCTATGTTTCCTCCCCCTGCTCCCTTTCATCTACTCTACTCATCTCCCTTCAATTTTCAGGAGATCCCTTCCCCACCTTTCTTTACTCTCTTCCTCTATACTTTCCTCATGACAGAAAACATATGACCCTCCACTTTCTGAGTCTAGCATATTTCACTTAACGCCCTCAAGTCCCATCCATTTTCCTACAAATGACATAATTTCATTCTTATTTATGAAAGAATAAAACTCTGTTTTGAATATATACCACATTTTCTTTCTTTATTTATCTGTTGAAGGACACCTAGGTTGGTTCCATAGTGTAGCTATTGTGAATTGAGCTGCTATAAACATTGATGTGACTGTGTCACTGTGGTCCATTGCTTTTAAGTCCTTTGAATATATGCTGACGAGTGGGATGACTGGGTCAAATGGTGGTTTCTTTCAAAGTTTTCTGAGGAATCTCCACACTGCCTTCCAGAGTGGTTGCACCAATTCGCAGCCCCACCAGCAGTGTATGAGTGTACCTTTTTCCCCACATCCTCACCAACATTTATAATTGCTTGTATTCGTGGTAATTGCCATTCTGACTGGAGTGAGATGGAATCTCAGAGTAATTTAATTTGCATTTCTTGAATTGCTAGAGATGTTCTTTATTTTTTCATATATTTGTTGACCAATCATATTTCTTCTTCTGTGAAGTGTCTCTTCAGTTTCTTTGCCCATTTATTGATTGAGTTGTTGGCTTTTTTGGTGTTTAGTTTTTTGAGTTCTTTGCATATCCTGGAGATTAATGCTCTATCTGAGGTGCAAGTGGCAGAGATTTTCTCCCATTCTGTAGTGTCTCTCTTCACATTCCTGATTGTTTCTTTTGCTGTAAAGAAGCTTTTTAGTTTGATACTATCCTATTTATTGATTCTTGATTTTACTTCTTATGCTTTAGGAGTTTTATTGAGATATTTAGTTCGTAAGCCGACATGATGGGTATTTTTTTCTTCTAGTAGGTACAGGGTCTCTGGTTTAATGCCTCGGTTCTTGATTCACTTTGAGTAGAGTTTTGTGCAGCATGAGAGATAGGGATTTAATTTAATTTTGCTACATATAGATTTTCAGTTTTTCCAGCACCATTTATTAAAGAGGCTATCTTTTCTCCAATGTATGTTTTTGGTGCTTTGGTCTAGTACTTGATAACTGTATTTATGTGGGTTTGTCTCTGTGTCTTCTATTCTGTACCCTTGGTCTTCATGTCTATTTTGGTGCTAATACTATGCTGTTTTTGTTACTAAAGCTCTGTAGTATAATTTAAAGTCTGGTATTGTGATGCTTCCTTCAGCTTTACATTTTTAACTTAGAAATGCTTTGTTCAGGATCTTTTATTCTTACAAATGATTTTTAAGACTTTATTTTTTTCTAGTTCTGTGAAGAATATCATTGGAATTTTTATGGGGATTATATTGAATTTGTATATTGTTTTTGGTTATGGCCATTTAATCAATATTAATTCTGCCTGTCCGTGAACATGAGAGGTCTTTCCATCTTCTTTAGTGTCTTCTTCCGTTCTATGATTTTTATTGTAGAGGACTTTCACTTCCTTGGTTAGACTTATTTCTAGGTATTTCATTTTATTTTATTTATTTTTTTAGGCTATTACAAATGGGATTGTTTTCCTGGTTTCTTTCTCACTAGATTCATTTTCGGTGTATAGGAAAGCTTTGATTTTTGTATGTTATTTGTTAACTGCTAATTTGCTGAATATGTTTATTAACTCCAACAGTCTTCTGGTAGAACTTTAAAAAAAAATCTTTTAAGTATAGGATCATATCATCTGCAGTGATAATTTGACTTCTTCCTTTCCTATTTTAACTCCTTTTATTTCTTCTCTTGCCTAATTGCTCTGGGTAAAATTTCTATTACTATATTAAATGGGAGTGGTTAGAGTAGACATCCTTTCCTTGGTTTAGATTTTAAAGGAAATGCTTTTTGTTTTTCCCCAATCATGGATGATGTTGACTTTGGATTTTTCACATATAGCCTATCTGATATTGAGGTAAAGTCCTTCTGTCCCTTGTTTCTTCTGTGTTTTTTATGATCAATGGTTGCTAAATCTCATTGAAGGCTTTCTCTGCATCTATTGAGATGACCATGTGATTTTTGCATTTAATTGTATTTATGTGGTGAGTTACATTTTTTGCATATATGAAATCCTGCTTGCAACCCTGGAATAAAACCAACTTGTTCATGATGTATAATCTTCTTAATATGTTGTGGAATATGATTTCCTAATGTTTTTAAGGATTTTTGCATCTAAGTTCATTAAGGATATTGGTCTGTAGTTTTTTTCCTCTTAATGTATTTTTTATCTGATTTTGATCGGGGTTGATAATGGCTTCATAGCATGAATTTGTAAGTGTCCTATCCCTTTGTATTTCATGGAGTAATTTGAGGAGCTTTGGCATTAATTCTTCTTTAAAGATCTGGTAGAATCAGTAGAGAAATCATCTGGGCTTTTCTTTGTGCTTTTATGTCATTGCTAGTTGCTGATCTGTTTAGGTTTTCCCTGTCCTCTTGATTCAGTTTTGGCAGGTCATATGTCTCTAGAGTATTATCCATTTCTTCTAGGTTTTCCAATTTATGAAATGTAAGTTTTCAAAATATTCCCTATTGATCCTCTGGATACCTGTGATATCTGTGATGATTTCTCCTTTGCCATCTCTAATTTCATTAATTTGCTGCTTCTTTCTTTTTCTTTTGGTTAGTTTGACTTAGCACTTATCTGTCTTATTTATCTTTTCAAAGAACCAATTCTTCATTTCATGAATCCTTTGTATTTTTTTAATTCTTAATTTCATTGATTTCAACTCTGATGTTAATTATTTCCTTCTTTTTTCCTGGTTTTAGAATTGGCGTGTTTATTTTTCAAGGACCTTGAGATGCATCATTAGGTTGTTTATTAGAGATATTTCTGATTTTCTTATATAGACACTCATACCTAAAAATTTCCTTTTAGAACTGCATTTATAGTGTTCCAGATGTTCTGGTATGTTGTGTGACTATTCTCATTTGATTCTATGTACTTTTTAATTTCACTCATGATTCATCAATAATTCAATAGTGTATTGTTCATTCTCCACATGTTTATATAGTTTCTGTAGGAGTTCTTCATGTTGATTTCTAATTTCATTCCATTATGATCAGATAAGATGTGAAAAATTATATTGATTTTTTTTTTCTTTTTTGTATTTTCTAAGAGTTTACTTCCATAAAATGTGGCCTGTTTTGGAGAAGCTTCCATGAGCAGCTGAGGAGCAAGTGATTTTTACCTATTGTTTGATGACATATTTTATAGACATCCATTAAGTCCATTTGATTCATAGTGGTTTTTTATGTCTGAAAGTCTTTACTGAGTATGTCAGGATGACCCATCTATTGGTGAGAAAGGTGTGTTGAAATCACCCATTATGATTGTATTGGGTTCTGAATTTTTAAGTTGAATATTGTCTGTTTAATGTAATTAGGTACAGCAATGTTTGGGTCATAAATATTTAGCATCATTATATCTTCTTCTTGGATCGTTCTCTTTACAAGCACGAATTGACCTTCTTTGTCTCTTCTGATTTAATTTAACTTGATGTTTGCTTTGTCAGTATTGTTTTTGGGTTTCGTATGCGTGGTATAGCAATTTCCATCCTTTCACTTTCATTTTGTGGCTATCTTTGCTTATAAGATGACTCTCTTGCAAACAACATACAGTTGAGTATTGGTTTTAAATCCATTTTGCCAGCCTATGTCTTTTAATTGTAGAGTTGAGACCCATTTACATTTGGTGTTATTGTAGGGAGATGTTTATTGAGTACTGCCATTTTGATTATTTCTAATTTGTAGTTTGGTTCTTTTTCGTTTGCTTAGCCCCTCTTCAAATGAGATTTGTCCATTTTTGAGCTGTGGAGTTTGATTTCTTCTGTGTGTAGCATTTCTTTAAGTATTTTCTGTAGTTCTGGCTTAGTAGTCATGAATACTTGTAGTTTCTGCTTATCTTGGAAAGTTTTTTTTTTTTTTTTCCCCATGAATTCTCACTAGCTTTAATGGATATAGCAATCTTTGTTGACAGTTATTTTTCTTCAGGGTTGGAATATTTTAGTTTGTGCCAAGAATCAGAAATGATTCTGATCAGCCTGCCTTTATGTTAGGCATTTAAATTATAATGTGTTGTGGGTAACTTTTTAAAAAAAAAATCTTCTCTACTTTGGGTCCTGAATGCCTCCTATATCTGGATGTCCCTCTCAGAGTCAAGGTTGGAAATTTTTTTTGTTATCATTTCCCCAAAGAGTTTATTCATGCCATTAGCTCCATTTCACAACTCTTTTCATGTCCAGTGATTCTAAATTTTGTTTCATAACATTGCCCAGACTTCTTGTATATTTTGGTCAGGCTCTTTTCTTTTCTTTAATGTTTTCTGAATGTTCAAGGTCAGCCACTTTGACTTCCTGTTCTGAGATTTTGTCTTCAGCATGGTCCACTCTATTTGAGAGGCATTCAATTAAATTTTAAAATTTGATTTATTGTAGTTTTCATTTCCAAAATTTTTGTTTAAGTTATAGTTCAGTGTCTGAATATCCTTATGAAATTTTTCATTATTATCCTTATTCCTTTATTTTTTATGTTCTCTTGGAATTCACTGATCATTTTTATAATCATTCTTTTGGATTCTTTTTCTGGCATTTCATCCACTTCAATTTCTTTGGTGTCAGTTACTGGTGAATTATGAACTTTAGGAAGTGTCATGTTATCTCATTTTTTCCCTCCATATTTCTTGTGTTCCTGTGTTGGGTTCTGTATACCTTTTGGGATCAATTTCTCTTTCACTGTTATGTGTGGACCTTTTTAGGGCACAGCATTTCCTTTCCAAAGTGTTCTGGGATATCAGGTTGTTGCGAAATTTTCAATATATTCCCAAATTTTTTTTAGCGTGACTCCCTAGTATTTCTTTGTAATGATTAGTGTGTTTTGATACAGTTTATATTGTGTACAGTTTAAGCTGAGTGTGGTGGCACATGCCTGAAATCCTAACTAATTGGGAGGCTGAGACAGGAGAGTTGCAAGTTCTAGGACAACCTCAGCAACTTAGACCCTGTCTCAAAATAAAATAAGAACTGGAGGTGTGGCTCAGTAGTAGGGCATATCATCGTAAAAAAACAGAGACTTGGCCTATCTTTAGAACCTCTGTGACAATTGAAGTTACTGGGCCTTCCCTAGATAGCCCACTGTTTATTCATTTTATTATATTAACAGGGCTTATGGAAGCTAATATTACAACAAAAAATATAAGTCAAAGCAGTCAGGTATTTACATTGATTGAAGCCAGTGACATGATAAATCTGAGTGGTAGCCTCATGTCATAAGTAACATATATTGCTACTATTGCATCTACTGTGTTTTTGTTTTAATTCCATGAAACAAGTGGTCTATTACACATACTCTCAGGAGGATGGTTACAATTGGTTATTACAGACTCCATGTCTCACATCACTGGTTTTTTTTAATAGGAGAAAAATCATTAGTAAATAAAGCCTATGGTACTGCACCTTAGGATGTTCTAATTCTTTCACTTCCCTTAACATTATCTCTTTAAATGATTCTTTAAGTACCCTGAAGGAATATTTTGTACTTCTTGATATTCTCCCTGGCTTTTCTGAAATATGCTAGAAAAGTATAACTAATTGATACGAAAAACTGAGGGATCAGATTATTGTGGTCATAGGTGAGCATTGTAGTGGTCCATGACTATAGGCCTCGCTACTCAGAAAACTGAAACTGGAGGGTCACTTTAGCTCATGCATTGTAGACCAGTCTGGGCAACATAATGAGATCTTATTAAAAAAAAAGGTGTTTTTTTTTAAAAATTATTATGGTCAATCTGTAAATCCATGGTTTTTCATTCTTTTAGAAATAAAATCTTTCTCACTGATTGATATCGCAGAGATGGCAAACACTATGCTAAAAACAACTTTAATTAAAATTACATAAAATGTTTGTATATGATACATGTCAAAACACACAGAAGCAACAGATAAGGTTAGTCACCTTGATGAGGAAGTGGAATGATAGTTCTCTAGAATCAGAAAGAATTCATTTTTGGCAGCTGTTGTGTTGGCATGGTGCTAAAGCTTGTTTTATCTTTAACAAGGACAGGATCTGCTGTAGGAGGGTCTCAGCAATGTATTAAATCATTACGGGGTTTATTTTTATAAAATAAGTCTCATTGTATTTGCAAAATAATCTTCTAGTGGGTAGAATCCATTTTATTATAATTCATAATATGACATGTTGCTTTTGACAAAGCAGCTAGAAAGACTGATGGTTTAACGTAAAGATGGCATCTGAAGTTATGAGTGCATTTGCTATTTACATGTATAAAAATTACTTCACCTCTAGATATTCTGATGGGAGCAAGTGCTCAAGGATTTACATTATGATGTGAGCCATTGATGTGTGTGCATGTTCTGGCTGTACTATCGGAATACTTGAATTCATTGGGAATATGTTTTCTTGCTAACATTTTTGTATTAGAAATCTGATACTGAACGCTCTTAGAAACATGCTTTGTGTATTCCGTCAATTTGTTTCATTTTGAATTGAGCTTTAAGGGAATGTGAGTCTGCCAATATGTCTGTCTAGAGGCCTGTTGCCATTTCTATCTTTAGTGAAATATTTATCCCCTAGAAAGGATTACATTTTTTTCTAACAGATTGATTTAGTGTAGTGTATTCTTGGTTATCAAAAATACTCATGTAGCTTTGGGATTTTTAATTGGTGAATATTCATGATGTGTGGAAAACCACAATACACACTATTATATCAGTTACACAAATGGGATGTTGTTTATGTATCTGCACAACCTGGAGGGACACTAGCTGCTTGTGACTGGATGACTTTGTTCTTTGCTTGTGTTTTTCTGTTTCCTGTAATGCACATATTAACTTTTATAAAACAAAAACTGTTTAAGAAGACCTACAAAAATTATTGCATCTGTTAGTGAAGGAAAGGAAGAAAGAACTTGAGAATTTAGGGAATTAAGACTGAAGGAAACAGTAATAAGGGGAAAAGAAACATTTGAAAGGACAAGGCAAGCTCTCCAGCTACCCACTGTATATGTCACCCAAGATGAAATCAGTTCTGGTGTCTACATATGACACCAATAACTGTTCAGATTTAGTGTAGTTAAGTGGAAATTTTTCTTTGTTCTTAAAAATAGGATTATAGAAAAATTAGAATACTTGGGTTTGAAATCTTCAAGCTTAGTGACTTTGAGGCCTTATTACCTCAGTAATCAAGTGTAGGCAAGTTAGACTGTTTTGGAAGTAAGTTTTGCTATTTAGACTAGAGATAGAAATATTTCCACTTGCTTTTTAAAGATGCAATTGTGAGGCTTCCATTGATTGAGCAGATGAAAACATTCCCTTAATTCTCAATTTATTGTGTGGGACCAGATACAAAAGCAAGGCTGTACCTTAGAATATTTCTGAATTATGGTTTTAGAAAAGATTTTTTAATTTATATTTCTAGTTCATGTTTTCTAATTGTTTTATTTCAAAGGCTATGGAAGTACTGCTCATGTTTTTATACATAAACATTTACAGTAACTCATGTAGTTAAGATTTAAATACGAAATAATTTTTAGTCCTTCAAACAGCATCCTCATAAAACTGAACCATTTTGTATGATAGCATAAGATGATGATTTTATAGATCTTGCCCTTTCTTGATTTCCAAAGTGACTCTGATATTAGAAGATACTAATAAGAGGGAACTGTTAATGCAACTATAGTTTTGGTAAATTTGAGATATTCGTAGCAAGCTTACAGTTAAGGAAGAATTAATTGTGGTGTTTGTCAACAGAAATCAGACATATTTTTCTGGATACATAAAGCTCTAAAATCTAAATAAAAGTTGTAAAGCAGTTTACAACCTTTACAAAGTTGATCTTTTAAGAATCCCTTCTCGTATGTACATTTCTTCTTTTTGCTGCTTCATGTAAGACTGCTTTTGTGTCATGAGTAACTGAGCTGGTGAAATAGCTTAGCTGGTAGGCATATTTTGCTGCAAAAGTCATTCCCTTTTGATCTTAACAAGATGAGCTGTAGTCATTTATCGTTAGAGTCTGTTATCTTGATGAAAGAAGAACCTTGAGTAGATTTATTTTATTACACATCAGCTTGATGTGTGAAATTACTTATGTTGTCTGTATTTACAACTGTTAATTCCCAGGAAAACAGGTGTCTTTATATTATGTAGCCCCCTGGAATTTAAACCTTTTTTTAAAAAAATTAAATCCATCAAGATGTCAAACTCTTCAGTTACTGTCATTTCTGTTTCCAAAAATTTTTAGAAGCCTGTGAATATTTACATTGTTAGAGTAACCCTTTAGGGAATAATTTTCTAGAAAATAATAAAGAAACAGTTTACAGATAGAAGATTTAAATATGCTCATTAAATTGCCCTGGAAAAAATAATTTTCTTTTTAGGAATTCACATAGTAAACAAAAGCATTAGTGTTACTTGCTTTTTAAAACACGTTCGCTGCAATGTAATTTACATACCATAAAATTCACCCTTTGAATGTATATAGTTCAGTTGGTTTTAGTATTCTTAGAGCTGTTCAGCATCAATCTTAATTTTTAGAATTTTCATTATCCCAAAATGAAACCCCATTACCCATTAGCAATAATTTTCATTTTCCCTTTACCCTACCTCATGGCAACCACTAATATACTTTTTGTTAGTTTTTGAATTTTAAAATGATACATTGAAAATTAAATAAATATTTTAGTACTTTTGATTCTTCACATTCATGAAATTATGTAATTAAATGCTATATGCAATAAATGTAGTAATGTGTTACTAAGGTTTCATTTTCTTCTTGTGTAAACAATAGATTATCATCATTATGTGCCTTAGTCGGTATGGTTGAATGTCACTAATTACCTAGTATTGTTTAGTATGATTTTGTTGAATCTACTTCTTTTTTGTTTTGAGTATTTGAAATAAATGTTTCCTTTAGCTCCCAAGTTGGGATGTATTCAGTGAACTCAATTGTATTGTTCTTTGCTTAAAATACCTTTCTTTCATGGTGCAAATAAATATTTAGATAATAGTTAAAATAGACGTTATGCTGAAAGCACTTTAAAATAAACTTTACAATTTTTCTCCATCTTAGAAACACTCCTTTTCTGCACACAATTGACATTCTTTACAGATCATGCTTATTTATTCACTGGAATAAATGCTTGTGTTCCTGGCTAGCTGTGCTACTTTGGGCCTCTGATTGTTTGAGTGACCAGTGGATTGGTAATCACAAGTATGTACTTATCATACAAGGTTAGCCTAGTTTTTTCTGATTTAATCCAAGGGTTAAGAGTGAGAGGTAAAGGGAATATTTTTTGAAGGTTGGCAATTGTATGGAGGATTCTGTTAGTGTAGAGATCTGTGTTATAGTTCACCTGGGATTTAGTTCAGGTGACAACTGTCAGAATCATCCTATGATTGTTTTTGTGCAAAACTCCAATGTATGTGGAATGAGAAGGAAGTTGTGAAGTTGATTATATGAAAATTCTGGGAGAAAGACATGTTTAAGAAACTTTACTGTAAGACTTCTCTGACTTCTTTTGGAAAGCGATGACAAAATTTGGGGTCTCCAAAAGTTAGTAATAGTAATTATTACTGAGATTGTTCCTGTAATGGCTATTTTTTCACTATCTTTATAGTAATAAGCAATGGCACCTACCTTCAAAAGTAAGATACCAGAGGAACTCATAGGTTGAACAGGTATTTCATTCCTGAATTCGTGTGTTTCTCCTATAGATTTAAAGATCAAAATATTATTTTTGAATTGTGAATAAACAAAAGGGCTAAACATTACCATTTCTGGATGTTGACAACAGATGCTTGAAGCCTAGATCAACTGGGCAGGTGGGAAGTGAATGGTATCATCACACAAATGGACATCACATTATAATTTTATTGTGGCACACAAAAATATAACCTAAATCCATGGTCTCAGGAAAATGCTTATATATAGACACACATGTTGGATTTTATAATAGCTCTGAGAGGAAGAATGGGTTTCACTTTACAAAATTTTGTTCTGCCTACAGAATTTTAAGAATAAATCTCTTGTATAACTTAATGCTCTTATGTAAAATAAAAAATGAAAAGACATGCTTTTAAAAGTCACAAAAAAGGTTATGGTAAGAAGTAATAACCATATAATTCCAGTTCTGAGATTTTTATGTTAACATTTGTTTCCATACTGGATTAGCTACCCTGTGTGAAACCCTTGGCTCCCCCCCCCCCCCCCCCCCCCCCCCAAATACGTTTAATTTCTGTGTCTCATGCACTTTTTTTTTTTTTTTTTAACTGTATTTCAACAGGCAGATTTATCCATGCCTGTAGAAGACTTCTTTCATGGCTCCCAGATATCATGCCTGGCTTGTGTAATTGGGTAGTCATCAGGAAAAAAAAAGGGAGGGGAATTTTTTTTTTTTTAACCTTTGAAAGTGATATCCTTTTCAGCCTTGGCAGTTCTCAGTGTTCTATCTTTGTCTCCAAAATCCACATCGGAAATGCTAAGAGTTCCTATGCTGGAGTTAGGAGAGGTTGTTGTCAGGAGGATCCTGTAGCACTTTTCAGAAATTAGAGGGTCATCCAGCAAAACTAGGCCACATAGTCCAAGGATCAAGTGCACCCAGTAATATCACTTGGATTTGAAGATCTGCATGCTTTTAAGCTTATCTGTAATTTGGTCTGGTTTCTATTTACCTATTTGAGCCAGCACAGTTTTTGTGGCTGCTAAAATATGCTTTATTAGTATCAGTTTGCACACACAAACATATTTTTCTATTTTCTTCTAATTTTCTTTCTAGTTGGTTGCCAGGAGCCCTGCACCCACTCAACTAGTTTCTTCTGTTGAAACAAGGGTGTAATGAGTGACTCAATGAATGTTTTTGAGAATTTTATTTGTGAGGCAGGTGTTTGGGAAGTGATTGCATGGCCTGGTCCTTTTCCTGAAATATATGAATACATTTTCTTTCTCCATATTTAAAAAATCCAAATTTGGGTTATTTTAATTGAATCTTTTCACCAATTATACAATGGATTATCCTGGTAATTTTCTCAAGCCTTGTTGATAGCATGCACAGTGAGCAAACAGAATATGATGTTGTCCAATCACTATTATCTGAAGATAATGAGAAATAATATCATGATAAAGTTATCTAGGGCAAATCTTTTAACCCTTGTCCTGATCTTGGAGCTTTTTACAATATACTTCTCTGCCTGTACTGACTATTATTTAACTCCTTCCTGTATTAGCATCATCATTGTGAATATTATATACTGAACTGTATTGTTCAAGGTAGATGCATGTGTAAGGGCTATATAGGCACTGATTTAAGCAGTGTATAGTACATAGAGTCCAAAAAATGGCCTTCGTTATTCTTGCAGTATGACTCTGTAAAGGCAGAATGCGTTTCCTTATTTTTTGAAAAAAATTTTTTTTGGTTCATTGTACACAAATGGATTACAACTATCATTTTTCTGGTTGAACACAAAGTAGAAGCATTCAATTTGCGTATTCATACATATACATAGAGTAATGATGTTTTATTTTTTGAATATTTACTGGCATTTTAACTTACTTTATCTAATAGAAGTGGCAGACGGGATGGTTTGTCAATTATTAAGCTAGGCCCTAATTGGCTTTGTGCATATCTGTTCATAGAACCTTGCCTGTTCAACTAGAGAATTAGCTTGGACAAGCATGCTATTTGTATTCCCAACATGCCTGTCATCCTACTCTTAACGGTCCCCAACTGTAATACATGTGAGGGAGGCCATTCAGGATAAGGTAGTCTTAGCTAACCTGTTAGACTATTGAAGAGTCATGAGAGTGCCCAGCTAAGATGGAATTGCCAGTTGACCTGTAGAGTTAGGAGCAATAAATGCTTATTGTTTTAAGCAAAGGGGGTTTGGGATGGTTTGAAATGCATCAGGGTCTTACTATTCATAATAAAGATGTTTGTTTTGGGGGGAAAAGCTTCAGATGTCAGTTCACTTTTTGGTTACTTGCTGCTTGCTTAGAAAATTGTCTTGAATGATTTTTTGTTTGTTTGTTTTCAAAATTAGTGACCTGAAGACAAAAGTGAATTATTTCTCCTGCTGTTGGCCACTCCCAAGTATTTGTCAAATTGAACTGCCTTCTTGCAAATAACCCTTATCATTGTTGTTTTGGTGTCCTTTAAAAATAGTATTTATATGTTAATTTTTCTGTTGACCTAATTAGAAGTGGGAATGGGAACCACAGGAAGTCCTCTGTCATGGGTACCCATTTTTCAGTCTTATGCCTTCTTATTGTTTTCATGAAGTATGTTACGGAAATCCTCATTTGTTTAGTCATATTTGTGTGTGTGTGTGTGTGTGTGTGTGTGTGTGTGTGTCTCTGTGTGTCTGTGGTTATGGGGATTGAATCCAGGAGCACTCTATCACTGAACTATATCCCTAACCTTAATTACTTTTTATTCTGAGGCAGTCTTGTTAAGTTTTCAAGGTTGATCTTGAACTTGGGATCCTTTGGCTTTGTCTTCCTCAGTAGCTGGAATTATTGGTTTTGTGCCACTCTGCTCAGTCTTTTTTTTTTTTTTTTTTAAATAGCAAATATTTTTTGAGTAGTTGGGACCTGCATAGTACTGGGCTAAAAGCTTTGGTGAGCTTACTGTCTAGAAACATATTGACAAGGATACAGCAAATTAAATACAGTGGACTAGGGATTCCTATAATATGAACACATAAGAGGAAGCAGTTGAGGTTATCAGTGGTTTCCTCAAGGAAACGATGTATAATTTTGGATCTAAATGATGAGTGGGAATTAGCCAGAAAAGGGAACAGAAATAGTATTTTATATATGGGAAAAGTATGTGGAAAGACTGAAAGGCAAGAGAAATGGCTGAATAAAATGGAATAGCTGGTAAAATATGAATTAAGAATTTGCAATGTGTTAAGTTTGAGGTACTTGGGAAATTTGTAAGAAGCATCCAGGAGACTGCTGGGTTTTTTGCTTTTCGACAGAAGAAATATCTATTGTGGAGATACTTGTTTGGAGAGCCATGAATCTGTGGAAGGGGATGACTTAGCCAGGCAGGGGTCTTTCACTTTTGAAAACAGGATCCAGGACTGCTTGCTGAGGAAATGACAGTATTTAAAAGACGAAGAAGAGTCCATCAAAAGTATTGTGTAACATCAACCAGAGAGATGGGATGGAAAAGTAAGAGAGTGTAAATGTCACAGAACTTAAGAAAATGTGTCAAGTATATGAGAAATGATCGTGAGGATCAAAAGAATCTGTGAAATCAAGGAGAGTGATGTCTAAGAATGTCCTTTGGTTTTAGGAATGTGCACATACCATTAGTTTCTAAGCACAAGTTGTTCCCTCTACTTAAAATGTTCTTTACCCCTTTTGGTTCTTTTTGAACTCAAAATCTTCTTTCAAGATGTTTTTCAAATGTCCCTACATCTGTGATGACTAGTATCAGCAAAACTGTTTCCTTGTCCTAGTTTCACAGCTGTAGTAGCATTTATAAAGTTCTTACAGTTGATTTTGGGCACATTTGTGTGCCCTGAGAAGGTAGTGAGTTCCTGAATTCATGAAGTTTGAACTGCCATCTTGTGTTACTCATCTTTTTATTCTTAGCATTCCATGTAGTGTCTGGCAGTTAGATAGTACTTGATAAATGTTTTTGGATTTAAATGCTTGTTTTTGTATATAGTCCTAGGTAAAAGCAGCATTTAAAATGAAAAATTAAAGTCTCTTCAAAACCAAAATTTCTAAATTGAGAGACCTGTTTGATGAACTTTATCATATGCTCTTTTCTTTAATAACATTCACAAATTGTATCCTGTTCCATAATATGCATTATTATATAACATTAGATAAGGGGAAAGATAGGTAGGTTTCTATAATTGACTAGGAATAGACCAGCTCTGTTCTCTCTAGTAAGCCTCTGGATCCAAAGTGATCTTTCAGGAAGGTGCCAAAATATGTAAGAGTCAGTCAAAGAATCTATTCCTGCCAGGAGGTTAGTAATAAATGTGATAACTTCTAGGGGATTAAGTCCATGAATCCATTTGGGGTAAGTACACTGAGCCACTTTGTGCTGAATAATTAAGCTGCCTGATTTTTTTTTTTTAATCAAAAGAGAGTTATTCTTAAAATCCACTGTAGTGTATTGGGATAATAGGTACCTTTGACTCAGCATGCAATACTCGTAATGTTGAATGAAAGAAAATATATGCCTTACATTTTTGGTTGTCACTTGGAAAATTTGTTAACATTCCTTCTCCCTCCTTACTGATAACTTAAATGTACTTAATTTACTCAAATATTTCTTTTCTATACTTTTCTGATATTTTATTGCAGGGGTGATAGAATTTGGTCACTTGATGTGCATTTCTATATAAAGGGTATTTGAAATTACAGGAGCAAAAAAGAATGACCTTTGTGGTGAAAACCAAAAGGGTAAAGAGTATTAAAATCTCATTTATAGGTGGGTGTGGTGGCACATGCCTGTAATGCCAGTGATTTGGGAGGCTGAGGCAGGAGGAATGCAAGTTTGAGGCCAGCCTCAGCAACTTAACAAGGCCCTAAGCAACTTAGCAAGACCCTGTCTCAAAATAAAAAAATAAAAATGGCTGGGGATGTGGCTCAGTGGTTAAGTGCCCATGGGTTCAGTCCCTTGTGCAAAAGAAAAAAAAAATCTCCTTTATAGAGTAGAATATTGTTCTGGGTAATAGAGACAAGTATCTGCTCCTGTTACGTGAGGATTTCTAATTTCCATGAAAGCCAAAAGGAGAAGCCAGTGATAACAGCTTTAGAAAATGCCCATAAATAAATTGCTCTATTGAGGAATTATGGCCTGCCACTGAAATATCTGTAAAATTATATGTAAAGGTCAAGAGAGCAGCATTAATGTGCATGACCAGATTCCAACTTTAGTAGGCAATCCCTTCCCTCAGGCATAAAATGAGATAGTTGAACATTGTTGGAGAAATGCGCTGTGTAAGCCTGTGTTGTGTAATTCATTTGGTGTTGTGTTGGTTGAGGTGGGACGTGGTATACCATGAAGAAAAGGGACTTCTGATTACATATGGTTTTGGGGGCCCCAGAGAAGTTGGGGGCACTTTTGCGGAGCATTATGTAGCCAATTCTGCTCACTGATTGAGCCAGTCCTAGAAGTTATTCTCAATTACTCCCTTTCTTTTAACTACTTTCATCAGTCCTGAGGAATCTACCTCAGAAAATACAGATTGAATCATTTTACCCTGCTCATGCTTCAGCTTATTTGAATGAGTGATTGAATGTATTCAACTACCAATTTCCATTCTCTATCAGCTCTCCACAAATCCTTCACTTCTGTTTTTCTCCCTCAGGAAATCTAGTGATATTTTCTGAAAATCACAGAACAAGTCATGCAACTCCTAAACTTAAAACTTAGGTTTTAGGCTAAGATCCACAATGCTTATCGCTTTCCTACATGACCTTGCGTAGTCATGTCCTGGCTCTCTTTATCTCATTACAGCAACAGGTTTTCTGGTTCCCCAGTAAGTCATGCTCTTTCCCATTCCTTGGCTTTAGCATCTGCTCTTTCCTCCTTCAAAAATGCTCTTTTTTCCAGTCTTCTGATAAATTTTACTTCCTTAGAGATACTTCCTCAATCTAAATTAAGTTTCTCTTTCCTACTTTTTGAAATTCTTGTTCTTTAACAGTACTTGTTATAGCTGGGAGTTATGTAAGCTAGTCTTGTGAATCTTCTCCGGTGATTTCTGCTGCTGCTTTGGAAGCTTGCCTAGTGTCTCCTGTCTTGCCTTCTTAAAGGCTTTGCCCTACAGTTCTGCCCTTTCTCAAGTCATCATCTCTCTTTACTGGCTCATCTCAATCAGCATAATAAGATTCTTCAGTAAGAGTAACAAAAGATCCCCTTTTATTCTACATTCTTCTTCAGTTACTGCCTGTTTTTGGTTGTTATGCTCTCACGGAAAACTTGGGAAGTGAGTTAGTTGTCAGTAGTCTCTGTCTCCTTCCTTATCTGTCATTCACCTTAGAACCCTCCAATTAAGATTTGGTTCACACACTTCCACTGAAGTTACCCTGTTCAGGATTCTCAAAGACTGGAATTTTGCCAAATTCACCCATCAGTTCTCTTTCCAACCCTCAATGTAGTAGACCATTTCTCCCTTGAAGCACTTTCCTCTTGGCATTTGTGACTATTTATTGTGGTCTGCCAGGATCTTGTTGTTATGATGGAGTAAGGCAGGCAAGAGGCATAGTGGTGGGGAAATTCCCTGTGAAAGATACCAGGAAAAGGAAGCAGGATTAGTCAAGTCTTCCAATCAAGATTTAACACCTGTGAAAGGTAACAGAGGCAGAATCTGTAGTGGGCATGCAAAACCTCAGATCATCATGCTGATCTAACAGTCCTGACACCTTATTGGGAACCCTGGATCAAAGGTTGCTCATTAGAGGAAACCTACACTAGCTAGACATGACCAGACCAGACCACCCACAGTGTGCTCGGTGATTGACTCCGTCCTTTACTCAAAAGCTAAGGAGCTCCTCAGGCTAACAGATGAAGGTTTTCTGTTAACTACACTTCTTATGGCTGAATGGCAGGTTGTTTCTTGAAGGGAGATACTAGCAACACACCTGTCTTTGCATAGTGACTGCTTATTTCTGTTTTCCCCCTAGCTTGCTAATCATTTTATCTCAGTTTCATTTGCTTCCTTCCCCTCTGCTCAACTTCTCAAAGTTAGAATGTAACAGGGTTTGATCCTCGACCCCCTCCCTTTTGTACTCTCTTCTTCAAGTACCATGTCTTCAAATACCATCTCTATGCCTGACTCCTAGTTTTACATCTTTAGTTTTGTCCTTTCCACTGAACTCTAGACAGTCTTCTGGATAATTCCTTTGGATGTCTAACAGGAACCTTACACTATATGACCAAAATAAACTCTTCTTACCTAACCAGAGCCTCCTCTTTCCCCATTTTAGTAAATAGTATCACAATTATCAATGTAGTTGTTGGGATCAGAGATGAAAGAGTCATTCTTGACTTTTCTTTCTTTGATTTTTTCACAGTGAATCCCGTAGTTAGTCGTATTTGTTGTGCCTCTAAAATACAACCCATATTATTTCATTTCTTTCTTTTTCTTCATTGTAACCCATCTTGTCCAAGCCATCATAGTCAAGTACACTCTGCACTGGTCTCCAAACTGTACTCTTTGCTTCCTTTTTGCCTTCCCAGAATTTTTTAGAATGAATGCTCTATTAGGGGTAGGGTGTTACCTACCTTATTCAGAATAGTGTATGATATGTAGTGAATGCCTATTAAATATTTGTTGAATGAGGGGATGAATGAATTGAATGAATGAAGGAATCAGTTTTTCCCTTGGAATTTATGACATAAATCAGACTGTACCCTTTCCCCATATATTTGGTCTCTGCTCCTGGTTTCTGATACATAGCTGCTAAAACCCTTGTAATTTCTTGAGTTATGAAGTGGATAAGAGCATCTTAGATAAAATTAAATTGCTTATAATTTCCTGGGCGATAGAAGCAGAGTATTTTTTATTAAAATGAGGTGACTTTTGGGTGGCTCCTGGATAACTCAGCAAGGGAGATGGTTACTGGAAAGATAAAGCCATGGTGAGAAATTTGGAACTTTTAGCCCCATACCCATCCTTGCAGGGCAGGAGAGGGACTGGACAGGGAGAGGGACTGGAAAGTGTCAATAATCAATCCAATCATGCTTGTGTGATGAAGTTACCATAAAAATCTCTAAACTATGATAGCCAGTTTTTCATTACTGAATTGGGTTAGAAGTCTTTGGAACTTTTCTCTGTAGGCTTTTGAACCCTTTGTGGCTTCTCATGAGAGCAACATCATCAAACATTTTTATATTAACAAAACCCACATTTATAACAGAATAAAGAAGGCCTAGGATAAAGACTGGGAACTCAGTCATAAATTAGTTCTAAGTCTAGACCACAGGTAATGATGGTGAATTAGTGGTAAGGAAGGCACAGACGTGAGACATGTTTCTGAATGGAATTCATCTGAATTTACCATCTGATCAGATGTTTCTTTAGTCATGAGTTCTTGGTCCTTAGTATGTGTCACACCTGATCTAGGTCCTAGGGGATGCTAGTGAGCAAAATAGGTCTCAATCTAATGGGAGAGATAGACATTAATGAATTAATAATATAGTTTAATGCTTTGTAAAATGGTATAGGAGGAAACAGGGAAAGGAAGATGATAAAATAATAATTATTAGAGACTGGAGAGAGGTCAGGGAAGACTTTGTCAAAGAGAAGACATTTTAGAGAGGAGAGAAACAACTATGAGGTATGGTGATGTTCTAGACAAAGGGAGCCATGGGTGCATTGTGTGCATTGAAGGAGTCAGGGATGAACTTCCTTAAGAAGTTACATTAATGCTGGTTCTCCCAGGTGGGACAAGGAAGGTAGGAGGAGAAGCTGGTCTGAAGGGAAAGGTAACATAGGCTGTGTTTGACCTGTTAAGTTCCAGTTGTGAGCAGGAAAATCATCTTGTTGGTATTTGGAAATAAAATGATTGCAGCCCCAGCAATAGATATGTGGGTAGTAAACTGATGGTTGAAAGTCTTTGTAGAGGTAGCATTTGAAGCTGTAATAATCTGCACAATCATCCAAGAACACTGTGAACACCAACTTTTTAAAGACAAAAGTCAGATGCAGTTCATCAGAAGAGAATGGAGATAAGTGCTGAGGAGGAAAATACCTCAAGGAAAAAAAAATATACTGTATCTGTCAGCCAGGGGGTGGTTGCTGGCCTCACAGAATCTAGTTTTAATAAAGAGCGAGAAACAAAAAAACAAAGCTGCAGAGGAATCACAAAAGAAGTGTTGGTGAAGAAGGAAAGAGGTCTGGCAAGGTGGATGTAAGGGAAATGTCATCAGGGATGGTGTATGAATATAGCAGAGTGGAAAGGAGGAATGAAGCTACTGATTAGGTAACTATAACGTCAACATTTTAGAGGTTTTACTTTACCCTTTTTCGGGCTCTGAATCAGGACATTATCATTTTATTTCACAGCTTTAAGTGTAACAAACCTGCTGTTGGTGGAGACCATATGAATGTCAAAAAGTTCCAGAGTAGTATTGTAATCAATATGTGGAAAGGGTCTTCCAGTAGTTGACCATTCAGCTGGAATTACACCCTATTTATGAAATTTTATTCACACACTGATTTCTCATCTCTATACCTCACGTTTCTTAGTTTCGTTGATGATCAAAACAAGTTTGTGTGTGTGTGTGTGTGTGTGTGTGTGTTTTAATTTAATGATTAAGACATAACATTTGGATAATTTTCTTCCTAAAATCAAACACTGTAGATCCAGGAAAACTTCGTGCTAGAGATGTAAAGATTTATAATACTGTCATAATGTAATGTGGGAGAGAAAAATGCATATATATGTAGGTATATGTGTGTACAGAAATATGTATATATCACGATGAGTTTTATATAAGGAGTGTAACACTGAACCCTGTGGAAACACAGAAGGAGTGAACATTATCTTGGGCTGAGGAAGTCAGGAGGTGCTTCTCACATGGGCATGACCTGAATTTAAACCACGTCTCTTCCACATACTGTGTTTTCATTTAAGTAGCCTGTTTGAGATTTTAATTTTCCTGCATGATTTTAACCCTGAAGTTGCTATTCAGTTCTGTTTTTCCTAATTACTAGTGTATTTCCTTGAAGGTGCACAGTTAAGAGAAATACTGAAAAGAAGAAACAGTCAAATGAACCAGTGTTTTTCCTGTGATAGACTGGTTGTTTCAGAAGGATGTTTTGGTCAGTGTGTTTTCAGCATTTAGAGTGGTGCTTAGTGTATCTCTAGGTTTATATATACTTTTTTAAAAGCATTTTTTTTTGTGTGTGTGTGTGGATGGACTAAATACCTTTGTTTTGTTTATTTATTTGTTTTTATGTGGTGCTGAGGGTTGAACCCAGTGCCTCACACCTGCTAAGCAAGCACTCTACCACTGAGCTACAACCCCAGACCCTCATAAATACTTCCTGACAGAATGAAAGGAAGAAAGGGAGAGAAGGAAGACAGAAAACTTTCAATATATTTCCCTTTGGAAAAGTAAAGAAAAAAACACAAAGTTCAATTCTGACTATGAATAATTTCGAAAAATTAAAATTTAAAATAGAAATTTAATTATAGCCTGAAAGGAACTGAATTTTGATGTATTTAGCTGTTACTTATTTTATTATTGTGAATCATCCAACATGGTCTCTTTTTCTTTCTTACAGCTTTTAGTAGACTGGGCACCCACAATGGCATTTTTATGATAAACAACAGCTCTTACAGACAAGAAATCCCCAAACTTTTTATAGTATTTTATAGTATTTTTTTCTATTTTGCAGTCATAGTTTCTTTTCTTTTATAATTCCTTACCACTCTAGGATTTTTCAGATAGTATACTTAAAAATTATTGAGTTTTATTCTACCTTATTCTTTAGAGGTCATATGTGTCTTCTTAGAAAAACATTTGCTTCTCAAAAATTAGTATCTTGTCTATTGTATGCCCAAGATAACACACAAGTTGTTATAAATATGGAATTATAGTATCCATCGACACCTACACATTACTGGTATGAGCATATATAGTGGTGGAACTGCTTTAAAATTTTATTATTTAATGAATTCACTTAATTTTTTTCACTACCCTGTTTTTAATTTTCTGCTCTTCACATGTGAATCAGATTAAGATAGTTTATTTGGAAGCTGTATTGCCAAGCAGCCATGGAAAGCTTCTTTGGCTCACACTGTGAAATTTTTTTCCTTTCTCTCTGGCCAACAGTTCAACCCCTTTGGTGTCCCATCTGCTTAACATACAACAACTATGGCACATTTCCATATATCTAGGTCAGGAAAAAAGAGGACCATAAGTTAGCCTGGGTATTACCTGCCATTGCTGTGGGTCCAAAACAATGAAAGATAGAAACTTTTCTCTTTGTTTTTCCCAGTAAGAGATGCAAAGAAACCCCTTGCTGTGAGTAACTTCTTTCTGAAATGTCCCTCATTGAATTCTATGAGTCACTTAACTTTCAGAATATAAGCATTAACCTCAAAGGAATAACATGTTGCTATACTCCCCTACTACTTTATTATTCTTTATATTGATTTCTCACGATCATACCAGTGATTTTTGTTTACTTTTTGACTCCTTATTCACAGTAAATTCTGGTCCCTGAAAACTAGACCAACAACACTATAAGCAGCATTTCTTGAAGTTTATCGGATGTCTAGCAAAGTAATTCAGAAAGTCTCTGCTTATTTAGTGGGGTCTGGCCCAGTTTTATGCAATGATTATATAACCAGACCTCCACACACAATTACTCTTTAGGTGTTAAGGTAGTGCCAAGTGCTGTCCAACCAGGCTGATCTGGATTAGGATTCTCACTGTGCCCCTATTAACTGTATGACTATGGACAAATTACCTGACTTCTCATACCTCATCTGTAAAATGGGAATAATGGTACTCACCTCATAATGGTAATGTTCAAATGGGAAACTGTGTAAGTCCTTGATGAAGTGCTGGCATAATACAGATCTAATAAAAGCTTTGTTTTCACTAATATTATTGTCCTAAATGGACAGACAGAAAACATCTCTTTGTGCTTGTTGGTGGAACTGTAAAGGCATTAAGTAACCAGATAGCATGTACAAAGAAGGTATGCCAAGTTTCAACCTCAGTTTTCAGCATGGCTGAAGTGTGTTGCATGATCCCACCAGGGCTTTTCCTCAACTAGTCTTCTTCTCATAGAAAAATGTTGGGTGGTTCCATTTGCTCTCTTGACTCTCATAGTTCGTAGCTTCTGTGAAAGGTTTCAAACTGTGTTACAGTGAGAGTTTAAACCTTTCTTGATCCACCTTGTTTTTGTCCCTATTGAACTCTGCCTCAGCTCCTGCTGATGCTCCTACTTGCTGTTCTCCTCTCTCTAAACAGATAATTTATCTCCCTATAAGTATTTATGAAAGTAGAATAGAGCTTATTCAGGGGAGAATGCCTGACTTATGAATAAATGTGTCATAGGTGTGGGGGGACAAAGGCAATCATAGGTGGGAACACTTACATTTGTGTCGTTTGAAAAGTGTTTCTCGTTGATCTTCTTCATTACCAGAAGAAAAGTTGGCATTTATTTTGTTAGACATGACTGCATTTCTGTAACATAATACGCTTTACAATAGTGAAACTTTCAAAATAATTGCTTATCCCTAAAAGATGAAAATTATAAATATTCAGTCCTATTTTGCATTAGCTTTATAGATGAGAATTTTGCCTTATTCCTTCTCAAGTACAGTATTATTGTAACCATCAGTACTTACAGCATGTACGTCTAAAGTTGTTATGACCTTACTTGTTTTCATGGATCCACATAAGTAGATAACAATTTGAAATATGAGATAGACAGTAGTGTACCTTGACAGGTGGTCCATTCATCGACTAATCCACTCAACTGAGTGTAGATACTAGTTATTAATCCTTTTGTACCTTAGTTTTCTTCTGTAAAATAAAGATACTAATAGTACCTGATTTAGGGTTGTGTGGATTCAGTGATTAAAGTATGGTGGCCTGTTTCCTGAGAAGCACTTAAATGTTAGCTATCAAGATTATGAGTCTAAATTTTACTTCTTATTCAGATTATGAGTCTAATGCTTTGAATTTATTATCAAACTCATTTTGACATTTCATGACTTCTGGGAATAATCCTATAAGTGCAAGAGTTCTGTTGTAGATTAATTTGTTAGAGATACTGAAAAGCTTCACTATTTTTAGTGTAAACTTCTAAAGTAACCTTGACTTCAGTACTTAAAATGTGCTAAGTATTGTTTAACTTTTCAGTCAGAAAAACTATCTATTTATTCTCTTTCAAAGGAAGAATATTTATCTCATTTTCAAATTTGCACTGAATCACTCTTTGGCACATAAAATTTTTATCTTTAGAATCTGTTTTGCAGATGTGAAGTCTGCTGCCTTTAAACTTGGTTCGTTTAGTGAAAATTCTGTATATGTATTATATTTCAGAGACATTAAAAAATAGAGTAATGGCTGTATCCATGTTAAAGTTCAGTGACTTTTTGGGAAGCCTGCCTGTACCAACTGATATTGGGAAGAAGTTGGTCCAGAAGCACTAGAAATCCTTGGCAACGCCTGCAGTGAAGGGGTGGGTGGAGGCAGATTTCTGTAAGCTTTGTCATGCCCACTTTATCCTGTTCTGGCCACCACAGTCTCTTTCCTCTGCCCCCATATCTCCTATCCCTTACTTCCCCCAACTGTGCTATTTTGCTGTTGTCAGAAGGGAGTAATATGACATTAGTTCTTAACATGAATAAAAGTCATCAGTAATCATATGCACTCCATATCTTTGCCTACATTTTAAGGCCAAATTTACATGAATGATTTCTTATTTTGATAGGTGTTATAAATCAAGGTTATTAGTGAAATAGAACTGAGCAGCTTACTTTATGTCTCAAATGGATTCATTTTGAGTTTCTTGCCCCAATCAAGTATGTACTAATGCAGTTGAGGAAATACAGAATTCTGTTCACAGTTCCCTTTCCAGAAGAGTTGTTTTCCATCAGTGATTCCTTCATTTTCATTTCCAATTAGTCAGAAACATGAATTCTTAGAAGCACTGGGTCTTTACTGTATTAACTTTATTTTATAGCATCATTCTCTCTTCTCAAATTCTCCATTTATGTGAATAGCAGCATCATTATCCTGTTGGTCCAGTACCTTTGTCTCGGACACTGTCTTCATTCCTTCTTGACTCCATACTTTGTAACCACGAGTCAGGTGTTAATCAGTTTTTTCTCATCGTGATCAAAAGACCTAACAAGAACAACTTAGAGGAAGAAAAGTTTATTTTGGCTCATGGTTTCAGAAATTTAGTCCATGGTCAGCAGACTCTCTTGCTTTGGGCTCAAGATGAGGCAGAACATCATGGGAGAATGGCATGGTGGGGCACTGGGCTGCCATCTGATTCCAGGAAGCAGAGAGGGAGACAGGGAAGAGCCAGGGAGACAAGATATAATCCCCAAGGGCATGCCTCTAGTGACCCAGCTTCTCTAGCCATGTTCTACCTGTCCACAGTTACCATCTAGCACAGGAAAATTATTAATCCATCAAGTGAGTCAATTTGATTACATTACAGTTCTCACAAGGTAATAATTTTACCTTTGAGCATTCCTGCATTTTCTCACATGAGCTTGGACAAAATATCCAAACCAGAACAACTTGAAATGGCTTTCCCAATCTAGTCCTATCCTGTTTTTACTTTCATCATATGCACTCCACACATCACACATGTGCTCACACATGTACCCTCTGCCCTCTGCCACTGTAACTGTATCAAATTATACACCATTTCTTTTAAGGCCTTTGCTCATGTTTTTTCTTCTACCATGAATTTTTCTTTTAAAAATCTGCTTCATAACCCCTTCTTATCATTTAGGAGTCCAATTGAATATTACATCTTCTCTGTAGCTTCTCTTCCTCAGTTCCATTCCTCTTCACCTTAGCCAGGTTTTATGGATTCTTATCTGTATTTAAATAGCATTTTATGCATGAGCACTCTTCACCTGCCATCTCCCCCTCATTACTTACCACTCCTAGTTCTGACATTGGGCCCTGACATTCCATTGAAATTGCTCTTACAGAAGTTATCTGTGACCTCTTGTTTGTTAAACCCCATGAAGATCTTTTGACTTTTTTTCTTTTAACCTAACATCTCTGTGGAATCTGACATTCCTGAACACATCTTCCTTTTAAACTTGCTCCTTTGGCTTTCCTAGCACTTCCCTTTCCTTCCTCTCCTTGGACTCCTCTCTTATCTCCTGTGCATCTCATAGGGTACTCTTTATAATCTTGTTCTTGCCACTAGTTTTTACAATCTCATATTCTACTTAGGCCCACTGTGCACTTCATCCTCTTGTTTAAACAAACTACTTTTTGCTTCTTGAAGAGACTGCTTTTTCAAGCTCTTTTATCTTTCCATGTTCTAACCAATTTCTAGGATTTATTCCCCACCTCTTCCCTACTCCTAATTTGTGAATGTCATCTGTAGAATCTCAGGTCTTCCAAAAGTCATACCTCTGTGAAATCCTTTCCAGCTATTTGCCACTGATTATCTCCTCTTCTGTGGGTGGTTGCTTCATGAAATGATGGCATTTCTCCCACTTTGTCTTCCTGATTGAATTATGTCTTGGAGAACAGACACTTTGGTATTCCCATGTATCTACCAATGTACATGGCCTACAGAAAATACTTATGTTTGTTGAATTGTAGTCCTGTGGCTTATTTTGCTTATAAGACATTTCCACCAGTTAGACTGTGATTTCCATGAAGATGAAGGCCTTATCCGAGTCAGTCTTGTTTCTTTAGGGCCAGGAGCAATGCTTATGCTTCAACGAAAGTCATTTGCAGCAAATTATTTTAAAAAACATTTCAGAAATGGAGAAAGGATAGATAGCATAGAGGGAAGGGAGGGGTGGGGTCAGGGTGGGGGGGTAAGAATAATAATAGAATGTGTGACAGACATCATTGCTCTGTGTACATGTATGAATGCACAGATGGTGTGATTCTACTTTGTGTACAACCAGAGAAACAATAGCTGTACTCCATTTGTGCTCAATGAATCAATAAGCAAATAAAAAAAAACATTTCAGGATAACTTAAGAGGAGAAAGATACTAAAGATAGGTAGATAATACTATTTATATGTATATTATAATAATTATATATGCTAACAGCAAGGGAAACCAGGAATTGGTATGTAAATTAAGAAGTGAGGATACTACATTACATAATTACATAGAGTTCTAACCCAAGTGATCTGCGGGGCTACTCCAGGTCAAAATAGTACTCAACAGCATTCTACCAACATTAAATTAAAACTCTATACCATTATGTGAGTGTATGTGTATGTGTGTGATGTGCATGTAATCTTTATTTATATTTATATACATCTGGTATAGGATTTTAATTTAAAAATTCTTTTTGTATAAACTCTGCTAGATATTAAGAAAATAAAAGGAGTCAAGATGAGTTTCTGGAAGATTTTAATGCAGCATTTTGGGACACCTAAAGGTGTCTTTATGTATTCTTTTGGAATAAATGTGAAGTGTCTTTTTCATAAGTCACTAAGTAGAACAATTCTCAGCATATAATTATGAATGTTGTCCTAGATCACTATACCACATTTCTTTTCAATTTCATGGAAGGCTAAACTCAGAGGGGTTAGAGGGAAAAGGAATCTACCACCTCAACATATATGGAAGTAACTCTGAGTTTCATGGCCTGCCTCATCGTTTGTCCATTTCCTTTCCCCTTCCTTCATTTTTCTTCTTTCCCTTCTATATGTAGAATCACTTATTTAGATGTAAATATGAATATGCAATACATACTTACACATCAGCATACATTTGTGCTCAAACTTTTAAGTAGGTGAACATTTGACATCTGGTATAGAGTTTTAATTTAATGTTCACAGGAAGCTGTTGAGTATTAGTTTAACTTGGAGTGGTCCAGCAGGTTACTTGGGCTAGAACTTTCCATGTAATGTGGCATTCTTCTCTTAATCTATATATCAGTCTCTGGTCTTTCTTGTTGTTTGATTTGACATTTCCACCATTTAAAAAGTGCTTCAAAAAGAGCTTTAGGTTTATTTTATTTATAAGAGTAGGGAGTAATTTTTGTGTGATAACAATGCTGTCATATATTTAAATTAGAAATCATTTCCAATTCCATTTGATCAATTTCCTTATCAGAGATGTCCTAAAGTGTCCTTCAGAAATGTTTAATTACTAATGATCTTTTTTAGGAATTTAATGCGATTTTCAGCTGTACTGATTCCAACTGATAGTAGAAGAAGAAGGGGCAATTCAATGAATTCTGGTATATTTATAGATTTGTGCAACCATTGTGACAATCTAATTTATAACCTTTGCATCACTCTCAAAAGAACATGTGTAGTCATTCTCCACTTTTATCACCAGCCGTACGCCATCACTAACCTGCTGACTATATTTGCATTATATGGACATTTGAGATAAACGGAATCATGTAATATGTGATTTCTCATGTAATTTTAAACTTGAGTTCTAGAAGTTTTCTGGTGGAATTTTTCAGCTCTTGTAAATATAATGTCATTGGCAAATAGTGATAGTTTGAGTTCTTCTTTTCCTATTCATATTCCTTTAATTTTTTTAAAAAAATCTAATTGCACTGGCTAGAATATCAAGGATGATGTTGAATAGAAGTGGTGAAAGAGGGCATCCCTGCCTTGTTCCAGTTTTTAGGGGGAATGCTTTCAGTTTTTTTCCACTTAGAATGATGTTGGCTGTGCGCTTAGCATAGATATCCTTTACAATGTTGAGGTATGCTCCTACTGTCCCTATTTTTTCTAGTGTTTTGAGCACGAAGGGGTGCTGTATTTTATCAAATGCTTTTTCTGCATCTTTTGAAATAGTCATATGATTCTTAACTTTAAGTCTGTTGATGTGGTGAATTACATTTATTGATCTCCAGAGGTTGAACCGACCTTGCATCCTTAGGATGAAACCCATTTGATCATGGTGCACTATCTTCTTAATATGGTTTTGTATGTGATTTGCTAAAATTTTGTTAAGAATTTTTGCATCTATGTTGATTAGGGATATTGGTCTGAAGTTTTCTTTCCTTGATGTGTCTTTGTCTGGTTTTGGTATCAGGGTGATATTAACTTCATAGAATGAGTTTCGAAGGGCTCCCTCCTCCTCTATTTCATAGAATACTTTGAGGAGCATTGGAATGAACTCTTTTTGAAGGTCTTATAGAACTCAGCCAAGAATCCCTCAGTCCCGGATGACTTTTCTTGGTTGGTAGGCTTTTGATGACTTCTTCTATTTCATTGCTTGAAATGATCCATTTAAATTGTGTATGTCAAAAAAAAAAATTGTGTATGTCCTCCAGATTCAGTTTGCGTGACTTATATGTCTCTAGAAACCTGTTGATGTCTTTGAGATTTTCTATTTTGTTTGAGTATAGATTTTCAAAATAGCTTCTAATTATGTTTTGTATTTCAATAGTATCTGTTGTGATATTTCCTTTTTCATCAAGAATTTTAGTAATTTGAGTTTTCTCTCTCCTCTTCGTTAGTGTGGCTAAGGGTTTATCAATTTTGTTTACTTTTTCAAAGAACCAACTTTTTGTCAATTTTTTGAATTGTTTCTTTTGTTTCAATTTCATTGTTTTCAGCTCTGATTTTAATTATTTTCTGTCTTCTACTACTTTTGGTGTTGATCTGTTGTCCTTTTTCTAGGACTTTGAGCTGTAATGTTAGGTCGTTTATTTGTTGACTTTTTCTTCTTTTATTGAATGTGCTCCATGCAATCAATTTTCCTTTTAATGCTGCTTTCATAGTGTACCAGAGATTTTGATATGTTGTATTGTTGTTCTCATTTACCTCTAAGAATTGAGATGATATGTTTTGAGGGTCATCCATGTTGTATGCATAAAGGGTTGAATGGTAGTCCCCCAAAAGATATGTTTGCATCAAATGCCTATTACCTATGAAATATCTTATTTGAGAAATTACTCTTTGTAGATGTATTTGTTAATGATTTGACATGGGATCATCCTAGATTATCCAGGTGAGTCCTAAATCTTACAAGTGTCCTAAAGAGATAAAAGAGAAAAAGTCATATAGAGGGAAACATCATGTAAAGATGGAGGCAGAGATCAGAGTGATGTCATAAGACAAGAAGGTCAAGGAATTCTTGCTTAAAGAGGCAAGGAGGGATTCTTCCCTAGAGTCTTCAGAGGGAATATCACCTTGCTATCACCTTGATTTAAGACTTCTAGCCTCCAAAATCTGACAGAATAACTGTTGTTTGAGGTCATCCAGCTTGTTTTTTGTTATGGCAGTCTCAGGAAAATAAGGACCCTTCTTACATTATGTATAAAAATCAACACAAAGTGCATTAAAGCTTTAGGCCTGAAAACTATAAAACTTATAGAAGAAAATATAGGGAAAGTAATATATAGCATGCATCACTACTTTGTACTTTTTTGTTGCCAGATAGTAGTTTTATAGTTTTCAGATCTAAAATTTTAATCCATTTTGTATTGATTTTTGTATATAATGAGATAAGAGTCCAGTCTTATCCTTCTACATGTGGATATCCAGTTTCCCCAAGATCATTAAATTTAGTAATTGTGTTTTCTGTATTGTGTGTTCCTGGTGCCTTTGTTGAACATTAATTGATCAGAAGTGCTAGGGTTTATTTCTGGACTTTCTGTCTCTGTTCTATTGGGTGATCTATCTTTTTTAGGCCAGTACCATACTTTTTTTTAAAAAAAAAATTTTGATTTATTGTACAAAAATGGAGTACAACTATTGTTTCTCTGGTCCTACACGAAGTAGAGACACACCATTTGCATAATCATACGTGTACATAGGGTAATGATGTTTTTCTCATTCTCTTATCTTTCCTTCTCCCCACCCCGTCCCCACCCCTCATTTTCCTCTCTATGATCCATCCTTCCTCCATCCTTCCCTCCCACCCCCCGTTATGTATCATCATCCACTATCAGAGAAGTCATTCGGCCTTTGTCTTTTGGGATTGGCTTATTTCACTTAGCATGATATTCTCTAACTCCATCCATTTACCTGCAGATGCCATAATTTTATTCTTCTTTATGGCCGAATAATATTCCATCATGTACATTTACCACAGTTTCTTATCCATTCATCTATTGAAGGGCATCTAGGTTGGTACCACAATCTAGCTATTGTGAATTGAGCTGCTATAAACATTGATGTAGCTGTGTAACTGTTGTATGCTGATTTTAAGTCCTTTGAGTATAGGCCAAGGAGTGGGATAACTTGGTCAAATGGTGGTTCCATTACAAGTTTTCTATGAAATCTCCATACTGCTTTCCAGAGTGGCTGCACCAATTTGCAACTCCACCAGCAATGTATGAGTGTACCTTCTCCCCCACATCCTTGCCAACACCTATTATTGGTTGTATTCTTGATAATAGACATTCTAATTAGGGTGAGATGAAATTTTAGGGTAGTTTTGATTTGCATTTCTCTTATTACTAAATTTTATTCATAAGTGATGGATCCTCTGAAAGAGAAATTAGGAAAACTACCCCATTCATAATAGCTTAAAAGAAAAGAAAAGAAAAGAAAAGATGCTTGGGAATCAATGTAACAAAAGAGGTGAAAAACCTCTACAATGAGAACTATAGAACACTAAAGAGAGTATCATGTTAAGTGAAATAATCCAATCACAAAAAACCAAAGGCTGAATGATTTCTCTGATAAGTGGTTGATGACCCATAGTGGGGGTGGGGGATGTAAGAGGAGAATAGAGAAAGGATGGATTGTATAGAGGAAAATGAGGGGTGGGTAGGGGGTGTGGAAGGAAAGATAATGGAATGAGACAAACATCATTACTCTGTGTATATGTATGAATACGCAAATTGTATGATTCTACTTTGTGTACAACCAGAAAAATGATAGTTGTACTCTATTTGTGTACAATGAACCAAGAAAAAAAAAAAGAGAGAAAGAAAACCTTAGAAGATGGAAAGATCTTCCATGTTTTTGGATAGGCAAAATTAATATTGTCAAAGTGGCCATACTACCAAAAGCACTATACAGATTCAATGCAATTCCAATTAAAATCTCAATGATGGGCCTCATAGAAATAGAGCAAGCAATCATGAAATTCATTTGGAGGAATAAGAGACCCAGAATAGCTTAAGCAATCCTTGTCAGGAAGAGCAAAGCAGGTGGTATCACAATACCAGACCTTCAACTATACTACAGAGCAATAGTAACAAAAACAGCATGGTATTGGCACCACAATAGGCAGGTAGACCAATGGTACAGAATAGAAGACACAGAGACAAACCCACATAAATACAGTTTTCTCCTACTAGACAAAGGTGCCAAAAACATACAATGGAGAAAAGATAGCCTCTTCAAAAAGTGATGCTGGGAAAACTGGAAATCCATATGCAACAAAATGAAACTAAACCCCTATCTCTCACCCTGCACAAAACTCAATTCAAAATGGATCAAGGACCTAGGAATTAGACCAGAGACCCTGCACCTAATAGAAAAAGTAGGTCCAAATCTTCATCATGTCGGCTTAGCACCAGACTTTGTTACCATGACTCCCAAAGCACAAGAAATAAAAAGCAGGAATCAACAATTGGGATAGAGTCAAACTAAAAATCTTTTTCTCAGCAAAAGAAACAATCAACAATGTGAAAAGAGAGCCTACAGAGTGACACTTCAGACAGAGTACTAATCTCCAGAATCTACAAAATACTCAAAAATCTTTACACCAAGAACACTAATAACCCAATCAATAAATGGGCCAAGGAAATGAACAGACACTTTACAGAGGAAGATCTACAAGCAATCAACAGATTTATGAAAAAATGTTCAACATCCCTCGTTATAAGAGAAATGCAAATCAAAACCACCTTAAGATTTCATCTTACCCCAATTAGAATGTCTTTTATTAAGAATACAGGCAACAACAGGTGTTGGCGAGGATGTGGGGAAAAGGGTATACTCATACATTGCTGGTGGGATTGCAAGTTGGTGCAGCCACTCTGGAGAGCAGTGTGGAGATTCCTTAGAAAACTTGGAATGGATCCACCATTTGACCCAGCTATCCCACTCCTTGACCTATACCCAAAGGACTTAAAATCAGATTACTACAGTGATGCAGCCACATCAATGTTCATAGCTGCTCAATTCACAATAGCTAGATTGTGGAACCAACCTAGATGCCCTTCAATAGATGAATGGATAAAGAATCTGTGATATATATACACAATGGAATATTACTCAGCCATTAAAGAAGAATAAAATTATGGCATTGGTAGGTAAATGGATGATGTTGGAGACTGTTATGCTAAGTGAGATCAGCCAATCCCAACAATCCAAAGGCTGAATGGTCTCTCTGATAAGTGAATGATGATGAATTATGCGGGGGGGAAGGGTGGCTAGAATGGAGGAAGGATAGATAGCATGGAGGGAAGGGAGGGTGGGGTCGGGTGGGGAGGTAAGAATAATAACAGAATGTGTGACAGACATCATTGCCCTGTGTACATGTATGAATGCACAGATGGTGTGACTGTACTTTGTGTACAACCAGAGAAACAATAGTTGTACTCCATTTGTGTTCAATGAATCAATAAGTAAATAAAAAAAAGAATACAAATAACCCAGTCAATAAATGGGCTGTGAAAATGTATAGACAGTTCACAGAAGATGATCTAAAAGCAGTCATTAGATATATGAAAAAATGTTCAAAACAAAATTATAAAACTATTGTGATCAAAACAGCATCATGCTGTTTTGATCACAATAGTTTTATAATATGTTTTGAAATCAGGGAGTGTGATGCCTCCCACTTTGTTCTTTTTGGTCAAGATTTTTTTGTGTATTCAGGATCCTTTTTTGATTTCATATGAAATTTAGATGATCTTTTCTATATGTGAAAAATGACACTAGAATTTTGATAGGGAATGCATTGATTCTGTAGATTGCTTTGGGTACTGTGGACGTTTTAATGATATTTTCTAACCCATGAACATGGGTTATCTTTTCATTTATTTGTGTTTTCTTTACTTTCTTTCATCAATGTTTCATTGTTTTCAGTGTGCAAATCTTTCACTTTTGATGAAATTTATTCCCAAATTTTTAATTTTTAAATTTTATTACAAATGGTCTTCTTTTCATCTTTAGATAGACCATTGGTAGAATAGAAGTAAGAATATTGTTAGTGTACAAGTAGAGTCCAATAACGAATAAAGGATTGAATCAATAATAAAAAATCTTGCATCAAAGAAAAACCTAGAACCTAATGGCTTCGTGGCTGATGTATAGCAAACATTTAAAGAAGAACTAATATCAATCCTTCTGAAACTCATCCGAAAAATTGAAGAGGAAAGAGTACTTCCAGCCTTGTATATGAGGCCAGCATTACCTTGATGCCAGAGTCAGACGAGACTATACTAGAAGAAAACTACCTGGCAACATCCCTGAGGTGAACCCTGGTGAACATAGACGCAAAACTCCTCAACACATGCTAAATTCACCAGCACATTCAAAAGATCGTTCACCATGATCATCTGGGATTTATCCCAGGGATGCCAGGATGGTTTACACATATGTAAATCAGTAAATGTGATACACCATGTTAACAAAATGAAGGACCTGATTGCTTCCATAAATGCACATCAACATCTGATAAAATTTGACATCCATTCATGATAAAAATGTTTTCAAGAACACCTGTAGAGTGAAGCAACTGTGGGTTTTCACAGTGACTAGTTCTTGCAATCCCACAGGAAGGATTTCAAACAGGTTGCACAGAAAGTCAGGCAGGAGTTTATTGAAAAAAATGAGACATGCAAAGTAAGTGCACAGTCCAGGTATTGAGTGGACTGTCTCAGAAGAGAGCAGCATTGCTTTTACAGATTCTGGATTTTTAAAGGAATTTGGGTCCCTTTCTTCTAGCTTTAGTTTCTCATACCTTCTGAGGTGGTTTATTGTCCTTTGTATAGCCCTCCACAATTTTTTTTTTTGTGTGTGTAGGTCATGGTAATGTGTTCATAATGGGTGGCTGTGATATGGTGGTTTCTCTGGCAACCTAGTTACAAAAGAAGTGTTGTGATGACTTGGTCACAAGAAATAGTTGTGATGTGGTCTTCAAATAATAGTACCCTTAAGGGTTTATAATGAACTATGGCTGGATCAGGTTTGAAATACCAGTTTTTCTGATGCGTGTGTGCTTAGATAAAGTTTTCTGTTATCCCTAGTCCTAAGACTTATGAACCATCTTTGATGTAAGTGTCTGATGTCCTTCTCTCTATAAGTTACTGCCTTTCATTCTCCCCCGCCTATTTATCTGCTCATGGCTAACTATGTACCTAACAAAAACATTCACCAAAAATATGTACAGAAGCAAGGTTCCTCAAAATAATACCAGCTATATATGACAAATCCATAATTAGCATCATGCTTAGGGGTGAAGGGTAGAAGGCTTTTCATCTAAGATCAGGAAAAATATAAGGATGCCCACTTTTGCCACTTCTATTCAACATAGTACTGGAAGTCCTTGCCAAAACAATTAGGCAAGAAAAAGAAACAACGGGGATCCAAATAGTAAAGGGTGAAGTGGACTTTTCTATTTGCTAAGGACGTGATCTTGTGTATAGAAAACCCTAAAGACATCAACAAAAGTAAAACTGTTAGAACTGACACACTCTGCAAAGTTGCAGGTTACAAAAATGTGTTTAATATTTTATGAAACTGCCTAACTCTTACAAAGTGGTTGCACCATTTCACATTCCCATTAATAAGATATGAGGGTTCCAGTTTCTCTGCTTCCTCATTAACATTTCCTTTTGTCTATCTTCTTGATTACAGCTATTCCAGCAGATTCGGAAAATCTCATTGTGATTTTGATTTGCCTTTCCTTAATGACTAATGATGTCAGATTCTTTTTATATGCTTATTGGGCATTTGTATGTCTTCTTTAGTAAGATGTGTATTAAATCTTTTGCCAATTTACAAAATTGGGTAATTTGTCTTTTTTCTGACTGGAAAATATTCTCTAAATATTTTGGATGCAAATACCTATCAGATGTATGCATTTCCCCGAGGTGTGTGGCTTGTCATTTTCACTTTTTTGCTGGTATCTTTTAAAATTTAAATTGAATATAATTTAATTTTAATTTTGGTATTGGAGAATAACCTAGGGTTACGTTACCACTGAGCTACATCCCCATTCCTTTTCATTATTTTTTATTCTAAGACAGGATCTCTCTAAACTGCTTACAACCTTGCTCAGTTCCTGAGGCTGGCCTTGAACTTGAAATCCTCCTGCTCCAGCCTCTAGAATCACTGAAATACAAGTGTGCCACCACGCCTGGCCTTGCTGGTATTTTTCAAATAAATATCTGAATTTTAAATTTTTGGTGAAAGCTAACTCTGTACCCCTCCATTCCCTTTTATCGGATATGCCTTTGGTTTTATATCAGAGAACTCATTGCCCAGTTCAAAGTCATGAAGATTTACTCTTGTTTCTTTTAAGACTTTTATATTTACGTTCTGTGATTTGTTTTGAGTTAATTTGTGTGTGGTATTGAAGTAAGGGTACAAATTCACTTTTTTAGATAGGAACAACCAGTTATTCTAGCATCATTTGTTGAAAAGACTATCTTTTTTTGTTGACTTGTTTTGATATTTTTGTTGAAAATCAATTGGCCATAGATGGAAAGGTATAGTTATTTCTTGTAGTTTTCACTCCTAGTTCTAACTCTAGATTTTATAAGACCTTTTGACTTTTTCAAGTCCTTTGATTGATTGCATATTCAGAGTTTTTTCTGGAATCATATAACCTCAGTAAATCTAAAACATTAGCACCAAATAAATTTCTCCCAAATGCAGTTGTATTCTTACTGCAGTTACTGAGCATGTGTGTATGAGTTGTGTGTTAAGTGTGTGTTTGGAAAAATGATTGTGGATTTACATTAAAGGTAGAACATTTTTTCCTTTTCTGTGGAACTTCAGTACTTTAATACTTGAGCATTTTTGAAAAGTTTTTCTTTTTTTCTTTTTTCTTTTTTTTTTTTGTATTTGTTCTGCTGAGAGAGCCAGCAGGTTTCAGATTCTTATATCACTCAAGTTGCTTGTGTAGTCTTTCGAGAAAAATTAAACCAAGATCTCTTAAGTGATTTCCATGCAAAATTAATGCTTCCCTTGACTTCTGCCAAATGCTGTGGTGCATTTATGCAGCAGATGCCAGAAAGTTTAGAACTTGTATTTGGAATGAATTCAAAATTCTGAGACAGAAAGCATTTGTGCCTGGGGCAATGTAATGACCCTACCTGTGTCTTTTTCTTGTCTTCTGGATGTTTTCATTTTATGTCCAGAAAGGACAACACAGATCCTTCTTCTATTTTTAAAACTTTTTATGAAACACAGTTTTAATTTTACAAGACCAGATCTCACTCCAAGTTTCAAAATATGTGTTCTTCAGCATAAAATGTTTTGACAGATACCTAATGGCCTAGCACTTTAACATCCATTTTTTTAGGCCTAGATGCAAAGAATCAGAGCCATAAAACCACAGTGTAATTAGTCACTATCAGATGTTGCCTAAATTTGTATTTCATACATCTATATGCTAGGTAAACTGCCTTTCCCCCCTTCCCATTATTTTGATAGCTAGCTCAACCTGTTAATAAACCACTGAAATAAATGGAAATACTTAGTTGTTGACTTTATTAACTTTTGATATTTTATTTATGGTCTAAGAAAAAGAACAGAAAGGAACTAGTATTTATTGAGTGCCTACTGTGTTCCAAGTATTGTCCTAGATATGTTTACATCCCTAATCTCACTTAATCCTCACAGCCCCTCATTGTTGGTATTATTATCCCAGTTTTAGAGATGTGGAACTTTAAACAAGCCAGACAATGATACTTTATGCTTGTGTGGGGCCTTTCAGAATATCATAATTCTGAAGTATCATCTGGGATGTTCAGTTATAAAAAAGAAAAACTGTCATAATTTATTCCCACTGTTGCATTGCTGACGGAGAAAAGAAATAACACATGCAGTATTCCTCACTCTTTGTACTTGTTTTCTCTGGGAAACAATGAAAAGAGACGAGAAACAAGTAAGCAATACAGAGTGTATTCAATAGAGGGAAGGCTCTATAGTGATCAGACACAAGTTGTGCCAGAACAACTGGATTATCCATATGCAAAAAAAAAAAAAATCACCTTGACTCATACTTCATATTGTATATGAAAACTAGTTAAAATACATTATTGATCTATTTGTAAAACTTAAAACTATAAAACTTGTAGAAGAAACCAGGGGAATTTCTATGGCCATGGGTTAAAGATTTCTTAGATGTGATACCCCAAAATACTGATAAATTAGACTTTATCAAACTTTAAAATATCTGCTATTTGAAAACTTTCTAAAAATAGAAAGACAAAGTAAGGCTTGGAAAATACTTGTTAAACACATATCTCATCAAGAACTTGTATCCAGAAAAAAAGAGCTGTAAAAATTCAATAATTAAGCCAAGAATGGTGGTGCATGCCCATAATCTAAGCTACTCGGGAGGCTGAGGCAAGAGTATTACAAATTCAAGGCCAGCCTCCATATTTTAGAAAGACCTGCCTGTCTCAAAAAAAAAAAAAAATCAGCAATGAGAAAATAAACAGCTTAGTATTTTAAATGGCAACAGATTGAACAGGTACTTCACCAAAGAATATAAATGATGACAAATAGTATGTGGAAAGATCCTCAACATCTCTAGTCATTTTGGAAATTTAAATTAAAACCACAATACACTATCATTACACACCTACTAGAAGGCTTTAAAACAAACAGCTGATGATTCCAAGTGCTAATGAGGATGTGGAACAATTGGAATAGTCATACATTGCAGTTGGGAGTGCAAAATGGAACAGTCACTTTGCAAAGCAGTTTCTTATAAACATATGCTTCCTGTGTGATGACTCCAAGATGAAAACAACTCCAAATCCTTCATTGGGTGAAAATCATATTAAAAAAAGGGTAATCTTTCATACAGTGCAATTTTATTCAGCTACGAAAAGGAGTGGAGTATGCATGAGATATATACATCTCAAATACATCATACTAAATTAGAGAAGTCAGACTCAAAAGGCTGACTTATACTGCATAATTCCAATTATAGAACTTTATGGAAAAATTATAACTGTAGGACTCCAGGATAGGTCAATAATAGCCAGAAGTTAAAAGGTGGAGAGGGAAAGGGTTTCTAAGAAGGGCCATCACAGATTATATCCTTGTGCAGGAAAGATGCTGTACATCTCTGGTTGTCCGTGGAGAACCAAGGCAGATGCCAATTTTCCCAGCACACCATTGCAACTAGAGGCTTTGGGACCAAACCCTGGTGCCCAGACCTATATAATTTGAGCTGGGTCTGAAAACCAAACTGGGCAGAGGCCCACCACATGACTCAGTGTGTGACTAGAAAACCAGAAGAAATTCAGGTATGGAGAGTGTTTTACCCAGGGGAATATGGGACATTCAGATATGAGAGATCCCAGGTCCCTCTTAACCTTTGAGTCTGGTGGCTCTCAGGACCAGCTTGGGCAGACTGGGAATTCAGTCAGGCGAGTGCGAGTGTGTCCATGGGGACTGAGCCCTGGAGGTGGAGGACAGAACCCATGGGTGGTGGAGGGGGTGGAGAATTGGCTTCTCTGCCCCATAAGAGGAACTCAGGGGAGACTCCTAGGGTGCAGACTCCCAGCGTGGGTCAACAGCTGCCGGACTCTGGAGGTGCACTGATTGAAAATCTTCAGACCAATTACTATTCAACAAAGTACCAGGGGACTAACTAGCTCTAAATCCTGCCTTCAGGAGCTCCATCTCTGAGAACTCCTCTCACAACCAGTCTTTTTGTTCTCTCTTTCACTCATCCTTTATTTTTTCACTTCTACTTTTTCTTCTCCTCCCTCATATCATCACATTCTACATCTCTTCTGCATTCTCCCTGTCCACCTTTTGAAATAGCAAGCTCCTGGCAGTTACTTACCATGCCATTTCTGTTTATTGTGCCAATTAACAGTGTAGATGTCATAATAGGAACAAAGTATTTAGTTTGATGCTGCATTTTGTTGGCATTAGTTGTTATTATTTTCTCTCCTAAACCATGAGATACTAGAAAACTTGAGGGACACTATGAGTTCATAGGGTAGAACATCTGCCACTGCAGATTCCTACTGATAAATGGGTAGACACACAATGTGAGAAAGCAAGGCAACAAACCATCCCAAACAAACCCAAATACCTAAATTATAGAATCCAGTGATACCACAGTGGAGGAACTATCAGAGAAAGGATTTAGAAATTTCATAGTTAAACTGAACTGTGAGGGAACAGATGATATGAGGTATGAAATCAAAAACACAGGAAGCAAAAAATCACTTCAGTAAAGAAAGAATTTGAAAAAGAATCAAATGGAAATCCTTGAAGTGAAGGAATCAGTAAACCAAATTAAAAATTCAATGGAAAGCATCACCAACAGACTAGACCACTTGGTAGATGGTGTTTTAGGAAACAAAGACAAACTATATAATTTTCAAAATAAAGTTGACCATGGAGAAAAATGTTAAGAGATCATGAACAGAACTTGCAAGAAATATAGGATAACATGAAAAGGCCAAATTTAAGATTTACTGGGATAGGTGAAGTCTCAAATAGAAACTAAAGGAAAGCACAATCCTCTGAATGAAATAATATCAGAAAAGTACCCAAACCTTAAGAATGAAATAGAAAGTCAAATACAGGACTCCATGTATACCAGATTACAACAACCCACACCAAGGCACATTATTATGAAAATGCCTAACATACAGAATAAGAATAGAATTTTAAAGGCTGCTATAGGAAAATGACCGTTCACATTTAGAGATAAACCAATCTGGATTTCAGCTGATTTCTCACCCCAGACCCTAAAATCGAGGTGGTCTTGAAATAATATATATCAAACTCTGAAAGTGGATGCTAACCAAAAATACTATACCATCAAAATTAAGTTGCAGAATTGATGCTGAAATAAAAATTTTCCATGGTAAACACAAGTTAAAAGAATTCACAACTAGAAAGCCTGCACTACAAAACATACTCAATAAAATATTTCATGAAGAAATAAAAAATAAAATTCAAAACCAGCAGAGGGAGGAACTATGCCAGAATAGTCAATCAAATGAGAAACAAATTCAAATTAAAAAGCAGAAATAAATCAAAATGACAGGGAATAAAAATCGTTATTGAATAACATTGAATGTAAATGGCCTAAACTCATCAATCAAAAGACAGACTGGCAGATTGGATTAAAAACAAGAGCCAATAATACGCTGTCTACAAGAGACTCATTTCGTAGGCAAAGACTTCCACAGACTGAAGGTGAAAGGATGGGAAAGAAACATTCACACGAGTCTCAAAATAATCAGTGGTTTCTAGACTCATATCAGATAAGTGGGCTTCAAGGCAAAGTTAATCAGAAGAGACAAAGGTCATTTCATACTGCTTAAGGGAATTTATACAACAAGATATAACAATCGTTAAGTATTTATGCCTCAAACACTAAATAACCCTTCTCAATTTCAAGAATCAAATAGACCACAACACAATAATGCTGAGTGACATTACATGCCTCTCTCATCACTGGACATGTTTACCAAAAAAAAAAAAAAAAAAAAGTGTAAAAAAAGAGGTTATAGAGGTAAAAAATGCACTTAATAATTTAGACTTAACAGACAACATATAAAATATTCTATATATTGATGACTGAATATACTTTCTTCTCAGTAGCACATGGAACATTTTGTAAAATAGAAGATTTTAGGCCACAGAACAACTCTTAGCAAATACAAAAAAATGCAGTTAATACCTTGCATTCTATCAGAGCATCATGGAATGAAATTAACAGCTGGAGACTAAATAATATGCTAACAACTTTAACAGCTGGAGACTAAATAATATGCTATTGAATGACCAATGGATAGGAGAAGAAATCATGGATGAAATAAAAAAATACATAAAGGTAAAGAAAATAATGATACAACGTATCAAAATCTCTGGGACACAACAAAGGTCTAAGAGGAAAGTTCATTGCATTGAACTCATTCATTAAAAGAATAGAAAATCACCAAATAAATAACCTAAGATTATATCTTAAAGCCCTATACAAAGAAGAACACATCAACACCAAAAAGCAGAAGACAGGAAATAATCAAAATCGGAGCTAAAATAAATGAAATTGAAACAAAAAAAAATCAAAAAAATCAACAAAACAAAAAATTGGCTCTTTGATGGGGCTGGGGTTGTGGCTCAGTGGTAGAATGCTTGCCTAACATATGTGAGGCATGGGGTTTGAGTCTCAGCACCACATATACATAAATTAAAGATCTGTTGACAACTAAAAAATACTTTTAAAAAGTTGTCTCTTTGAAAAAAAATAAATAAAATTGATAAATCTTCAGCCAATTTAAAGAAAAAGGGAAACACAAATTATTAAAATTAGTGTTGAAAAAGGAAATATCACCAAGGACACTACTGAAATACAGAACATAATCATAAACTTTGGAGAATTATACTCCAATTAAATAGAAGATCTTGAAGAAATTGAGAAATTTCTAGAGACATATGACCTATCCAAATTGAACCAGAAGAGCATAGAAAATACCACAAAGAAAAGTCCAGGACTGGATGGATTCTCAGCCAAGTTCTAGCAGACCTGTAAAGAACTAACACCAATCTCCATCAAATTATTCCATGAAATAGAAAAGGAGTTTCATAAAATTCATTTTATGAAATTAGTATTACCCTGATACCAAAACCAGACAAAGACACATCAGAGAGAGAAAATTTCAGACCAATATCCCTGATGAACATAGATACAAAACTTCATAATAAAATACTGGCAAATCACATACAAAAACACATTAAAAAAATAGCACACCATGATCAAGTGGATTTCATCCCAGGGATGCAATGTTGGTTCAGCATACAGAAATCAATAAATGTAATTCACCACATAAATACACTTAATGACAAGAATCACATCATTATCTCAATAGATGCAGAAAAAGCATTTGAGAAATGTTTGCAGCACTGGAAAAACTAGGGATAAAAAGGACATGCCTCAACATTGTAAAAACTATGTACATCAATCCCAAGGCCAACATCATTGTACATGGAGAAAAACTGAAAGCATTCCCTCTAAAAACTGGAATAAGACAGGGGTGCCCTCTTTCCTCACTTCTATTCAACATAGTACTTGAAACTCTGGCCAGAGCAATTAGATTAAAAAAAAAAGAAAGAAAGAAAAGAAATTAAAGGGATACGAATAGGAAAAGAAGAGCTCAAACTATCTGTTTGCCAACAGCTTGTTCTTGTATTTACAATACCCAAATAATTCCACCAGAAAACTTCTAGAGCTTATAAATGAATTCAGTGAAGCAGCACAATACAAAATTAATATGCATGAATCAATTGTGTTTCTGTACACAAATGAAGAATCAACTGAAAGAGAAATTAGGAAAACTATTCCATTCACAATAGCCTTATAAAAAATACTTGGGGATCAATCTAACAAAAGAGGTGAAAGACCTCTACAATGAAAACTTGAAAACTACAGAACACTAAAGAAAGAAATTGAAGAAGAATTTAGGAGATGGAAAGATCTCCTATGTTCTTGGATAGGCAGAATTAATATTGTCAAAATGACCATACTACCAAAAGTGCCATACAGATTTAATGCATTTCCTATTAAAATTCCAATGACATTTCTCAGAGAAATAGAAAAAGCATTCATTAAATTAATTTGGAAAAATAAGAGGTCCAGAAATAGTTAAAACAATCCTTAGGAAAGCGGAGCAGGAGGCATCATAATATCAGACCTTAAATTATACTACAGAGCTGTAGTAACCAAAAAAGCATGGTATTGGCACCAAAACAGGCATGACAACCAATGGAACAGAAATGGAAACACAGAGACAAACAAACCCACATAATTATATTTATCTCAAACTAGACAAAAGCACCAAAACATACACTGGAGAAAAGATAGCCTCCTCAGCAAACTGGAAGTCCATATGTAGCAAAATGAAACTAAGCCTCCCTCTCTCACCCTGCACAAAACTTGTTATGGTTTGGATGTGAGGTGTTTCCCAAAAGCTCACATGTGAGAGAGTCAATGCAAGAAGGTTCAGAGGAGAAATGATTGGGTCATGAGAGTTTTAACCCAATCAGCAGTTAATCCCCTTGTAGGGCTAAAGTGGTAACTGGAGTGGTAGGGTGTGGCTGGAGGAAGTGGGAATTGGAAGCATGCCTTTCAGGTATATATTTGTATCTGCAAGTGAACACTGCTCTCTCTGCTTCTTGGGCATCGTGTGAGCTGGTTCCCTCTGCCATACTCTTCCTCCATGATGTCCTGCTGTACCTCTGGCAGGTCCTTTAGTCACAGCAGTGAAAAAGATGACTAAAACAAAACACAAAAGCCTAGGTATTAGATCAGAAACCCTTGCAACTATCAGAAGAAAATGTAGGCCCAACACTCCAACATATCAGCTTAGCAACTGACTTCCTCAACAAGAGTCAATAAATGGGATGGTGTCAAACTAAAAAACTTCCTCACAGCAAAGGAAACAATCAAGAATGTGAAGAAGGAACCTATAGAATGGAGAAAATCTTTGCTACCTGCTCTTCAGATAAGGTATTAATTATTAGAATATACAAAGAACTCAAAAAACTTAATACCAAAACCCCAAAATAATCCAATCGATAAACAAGCAGATACTTTTCAAAAGAAGAAATATGAGTGGTCAATAAATATAAGAAAAATTGTTCAACATCTGTAGCAATTAGAGAAAGGCAAAACTACGCTGAGATTTCACCTCATGCCAATTATAATGGCAATTGTCAAGACTACAAGTAACAATAAATGTTGCAAAGATGTGGGGAAAAGGGTACTCAATGTAATGCTGGTGGTACTGCAAATTGATGCAACCACTCTGGAAAGCAGTATGAAGATTCTTCAAACAAGTATGAATGGAACCACAACTTGACCCAATTATACCACTCGGTATATACACAAAGGAGTTAAAATCAGCACACTGCGGTGACACAGTCACATCAATGTTTATAGCAGCTCAGTTCACAATAGCTGAGTTGTGGAACCAACCTAGGTACAGGTGCCCTTCAATAGATGAATGGATAAAGAAAATGTGGTATATATACACAATAGAATATTAGTCATAAAGAATGACCTTATCACATTTGCTGGTAAATGGATGAATCTGGAGACTGTCATGTGAAGTGAAATAAGCCAATTCCAAAAAACCAAAACTTGAATGGTCTGATAGTGAATCCTAATACACAACAAAGGGTAGGCATATGAAGAATAGAAGTTTAGGGGATTAGTTAAAGGGAAGGGATGGGGTATATGAAAGTGGAATGAATCTGATATACTTTCCTATTACATATATGACTACACCACAGTGAATCTCAGCATTGTGTACATACATAAGTCTGGGATCCTAATTATAATAAGATATATTCCCTGTTTGTATAAATATGTCAAAATATACTCTACTGTTGTGTATAACTAAAAAGAACAAATAAAAATTTTAAAAAAGTAATCCTAACCTACAGGGAAAAAATGGGGAACACCACAGGGAAGTGTTTGGAGTGGTAGAAACATGTATTGTCAAAACACATAGAACTATATATTTAGAAAGGTCAATTTTATCACAGTATCATAAGTATACACTCAATAAATTTGACTTAAATATATCTGTATTTATTTGTAGATATAATATATGCACATAATAAATCTCTTTTCACTTTCATCAATTAAGAAAAGTCTAGACTTAGCCACCCTGAGCTGTTTAGTGGTTCCAGGTTTGGCAAGGTTCAAGGTGCCTCCTGTTTTGCTCTAAGAGGATGCTACTTATACCAAGCTATCATATCCATATTACTGGCAGAGGAAGGAGTAAAAACAACAGCAACAACAACAAAAGCACACACAGAAAAAGGGGTGAAGAAGGATCTGTAACCTTTTACTTCCTTGAAGCTCTGCAATATTCTTTCATGTAAACCTCATTAGCCAAATTCCTCTCTGGGTGCAGGAGATTCTGGGGAATGTAGGCTTTAACTGAGAAGAAAGGAAAGTGGATGTTGGAGTGTGCACATAGAAGTATCTGTTAGCTCCTGATGATTTCTAGCTGCCAATGTGTCTGGTAACACTGACCAAAGTCCAATTGCTCTTCACTAGGTTACTTTAAATCCTGGAGTTCTAGCATGCCTATTATTTTTGTGTACTGTTCTCAAACCCTTTATTGAGCTTACCTTTTACTAGTCACTGGCTTCTGAAATTTTAAGATACTGTATGATATTACATTTGACAACTCTGAAAAGTGGATTTTGATAATATTTGGCAATTGAGGAAATTTCCAAGTAACAGGGGAAGGCATGCAGAAGTTATTTTAAATCAAAACCAGAAAGTGTTCTTTGGGAACAATCACAAACATTTGACAGCCTCAGAGAAAATGCTGGCTATTTGAAATCCAAACATAAAGTTCAGGAAGTAAATTCAAGAATCAATAAATGGGATTTTTTATCAAACTAAAAAGCTTCTTCTCAGCAAAGGAAACAATCAATATTGTGAAGAGACAGCCTACAGAATGGGAGAAAATCTTTACCATTCACATCTCAGATAGAACATTAATCGCCAGGATATATAAAAAACTGAAAAACCTCAAAAATACTACCACCACCACCAGCAACAACAAAAACAAACAAAAAACCCCAAAACCAAATAATCCAACCAATAAAGGGGCTATGGAACTGAACAGACACATCACAGAAGAATACAATCTATTAACAAATATATGAAAAAATGTTCAATATCTCTAGCAATTAGAGAAATGCAAATCAAAACTACTCTAAGATTTCATCTCACTCTAGCCAAAATGGCAATTATCAAGAATACAAGCAACAATAAATGTTGATGAAGATGTAGGGAAAAAGGTCCACTCATACCTTGCTGGGGACTGCAAATTGGTGCAACCATTATGGAAAGCATTGTGGGGATTCCTCAGAAATCTTGGAACGGAACCACCATTTGACCCACCAGTCTCACTCCTTGGTTTATAACCAAAAGACCTCAAATCAGCATACTACAGTGATACAGCCACATCAATGTTTATAGCAGCTAAACTCATAGTAGTTAAACTATACACACACACACACACACACACACACACACATATACATGAAATATTACTCAGCCAAAAAGAAGAATGAAATTATGGCATTTGCAAGTAAATGGATGGAGTTAGAGAATATCATGCTAAGTGAAATAAGCCAAACCCAAAGAACCAAAGGCTCTTACAATGGTTCAAGAATCTCGAATCAATTCAAGATTGAATTGATTCGAGATTCTTGAACCATTCATGACAGAATGAAATTCACATTAAGTGGCAGGGGTGCCTAGGGAAGAATAGAGTTACTTTGGATTAGGCACAAAGGAGTGAAGGGAGGGGAGGGGTTATGGGAATAAGAATGATAGTAGAATGAATCATACATTATTACCCTTTGTGTGTATATGACTACATGAGCAGTGTGACACTACAACCTGTACAACCAGAAGAATGAGAAATTATACTCCATTTATGTATGTTGTGTCAAAATGCATTCTTCTGTCATGTAAAACTAATTAGAGCAAATTAAAAAATCCAGTCATCCACATTGCCAAAAAAAAAATCATTTCCTTTTTATTGCATGTAGACTGAACTTCAAATTCATAGATAGTCAGTGAAATTGTTTCATTCATGCATGCAGCATACATATATTTAATAAAGGAAAAAATCTCTTGCTTTCAAGGAGCTCTTGTAAAAGGAATAAATGTTACTGTGTGTAGTTATAACTTATGCAGCGTGGGTCAAGTGAGTTCTCCAGTTTTATACTTCTTCAAAAATTGTTTAGGCTTTTCCAAATTGTTTACAATTTCCTATAAGTTTCAGAATCAGCTTATCCAGTTTCTACCCCCAAATCTCTGCTGAAATTTGAAAATTACATTGAATCTGAACATGAGTTTGGGAAGAATTGAAATGTTAATAATATTGATCTCCAGTTCATTAATACAATTTATCTTTTTATTTATGACATCTTCTTTCATTGCTTTCAGAACTTATCAGTTTTAATGTCCAAACATTGACTGTATCTTCTCATATTTCGTTTTCATTCTCTCATGAATGGTATTTTCATTGTTACTAATCAACAGAAATAAAACTAATTAATGATTACTGATCTTTTATCCTCTTGACTTTACTAAACTTCTTTATTAGTTCTAGAAGCATTTTTTATCTATTCTTGGAATTTCCTGTACAGATGATTATGTGGTCATTTGATATTATTTCTTCTTTCTAATCCATAAACCTTTCCTTTCTTTTAGTTTACATATTGCACTGGCTGGCAATTCCAGTATATAGAAATAATCAGAGCTGACATCATTGCTTTTTTCTCAAGCATGGGGGGAAGTTTTCAGCTTTTCTCCATGCTTTTTACCTGAAGGATTTTCATAAATGTTCTCTATTAGATTCAGGAAGTTCCATTTTATTTCTTCCTGAAGTTTTTTATTTTAATTTTTTAAAATAATGAATTGATGTTGAAATTCTCAAATTCTTATCTTGTATCAATTGAAATGATCAAATATCTTTTTTCTTTTTAATCCATTTTTAAAATTTCTTTTTATCTTCCTTTGTACTCCTAGTTTAAATGGTACTTAATCATGATGTTTTATCCTATTGATAGATTGCAAGTTTGAATTTATTAGTGTTTTTTTAAGGATTTTTGTGTCTGTTCTTTGGGAATATTTGTCTGTGGTTTTCATGTAGTGACTTGGTTTTGGCATCAGAGTGAGGCCTTGTAGAGTGATTTGGGTAGTTTCCTCTTCCTTTTTGAGTGGAGTTTATAGAATTGATACTAGTACAGGTTGACTCTTCTTTATCTAAAATAAGGAACCAGCAGTGTTTCTGATTTTGGATTTTTTTTTTAATTTGGAATTTTTGCATACATGTGGGACCCAAGTCTATAGTGGAATTTAATTTGCTTCATATATACCTTATACTCATAGCTTGAAGGTAAGTTTATACAAATTTTAAATAATGTTGTACATAAAGCAAAGTTTCACACATGAGATTAGATATGGAATTTTCTACTTTTGCCACCATCTCAGTGCTCAATAGGTTTAGATTTTGGAGCATTTCAGATTTTATATTTTCAGATTAGGGATCCCAATTTGTATTTCTTTCTTAGGTATTTGATAGAATTTAACAGTGAATCCTCTAGAGTTTTATTAGTGAAGAGTTTTTAATACTGTATTCAGCTTTTAGCATAGATAAAGGAATATTCTAGTTATTTCTTATTGAGTGAGCTTTGGTAGTTTTGTGTCTTTCAAGAAAATATGTCCATTTCATTTAAATCATCAAATTTTTGGTATACAGTTGTTCACAAACTTTCCTATTATCCTTGCTATATAATTAAGCTCCATAGTGATGACCCTTCTTTCATTCAAGTATTGGTGTTTTATATTGTCTCCAATTTTCTTTTGTAAATCAACAGTCCAGCTATTAATTCAGCTAATTCTATTGACCTAATAAAAACAGCTTTTGATTTCTGTATTATTTCTTGTTTGTTTTCTATTTGATTCATTTGCACTCCTGCCTTCCTCTGCTTGCTTTGGATTTAATATTCTCTCTATCCCTACCCTTGTTCTCACCTTCTCCCCTTTCCTCCCTCTTTAGTTTCATAAGCTTGAACCTTGGGTAATTGATTAGAGTTTTTTTGTTCTAATATATGCAGTTAACTCTGTTTTCCTTTTATGCTCTGACTTAGCTGAATATCAAGAATTTTGATATATTGATATTGCATTTTCATACTTGTTAGATTTAAAGTATTTTCTAATATCTCCCCCCTTTTTTGGTGGGGATACTGGGCATTGAACTCAGGGGCACTTGACCACTGAACCACATCCCCAGCTCTATTTTGTATTTTGTATTTTATTTAGAGACACGGTCTCACTGAGATACTTAATACCTCACTTTTGCTGAGGCTGGTTTTGAACTCATGATCCTCCTGCGTCAGCCTCCTGAGCTGCTGGGAATATAGGTGTGCACCACTGTGCCCGGCTACCCTTGTTGTTTTTTTTACCCTTGATTCATGGATTGTAATTTCCAGTTACATTTTTGTTATTGATTGCTTCTTTAATTTTATTTTGATAGTGATACGTGATTTGACATATGATTTCAGTCATTTTTTATTTGTTTAGATTTGTTTTATGACCCAGAATATGGTCTGTCTTGATGAGTGTTCAGCACATACTTGAAAAGTCTGTTCATCCATTTGTTGAATGTTCTAAAGATGTTAATTAGCTCATGTTGATTGATAGTGCTTTTATACTTACTGATTTGGGGGTGCAAAGGAGTCTACTTTTCTATTACTGAAATGAGTCTTGAACTGTGCATCTCTTATTATGGATTTATTATTTCACCTTTTCTTTGTACTAAGTTCACTTTTGTATTGTGAAGCCCTGTTATTAGGAGCATAAGCCTTTAGGATTGTTAATGTCTTTTGGTCAATGGACTCTTACTATGAAATTTTCCTAATCTGCTGTGTCTGACATTGGTCATTCCAGTTCTTTAAAAATTGTGTGTTCTCTCTTTCCATCCTTTTACTATTAACTTATCTATCTGTCTATACTAAAGACAGAATCTGCCTGGGTCTTGCTTTTATCTAATGTTTGCCAGAGTTTTAGACCATTTTGATGAGGCTGAATTTATATCTACCATTTGCTTTTTTGTGTGTGTTTTTCACATTGCTTTTGTTTTTATCTTTTTCTGTTTATAAAATAATTAATTTTTGTTTAAATTTTATCTCCCTTATTACATATTCATTGTTAAAATGTGTTCGTGATTGCTCTAAAATTTATAATGTCTATCACTAACACATCGAAGTCTTTCTTCCAGTCTTCCCTTGTAACCTTTCTGCTGTTATTGTCATATGTTTTATTTGGATATATTATAAATCTCACAATATATTATTAATGTTTTTGCTTTCTAGCCTTTTGTTTTTTAAAGAAATTTAGGCATTTAAAAAATGTCTTTTACATTTACCTTCATCTTCACTATTTGCAGCATTCTTCATTTCCTTGTATAGATTTCAGATTTCATTTGTGTCATACTTTAAGAACTGCCTTTATCATTTCTTACACATTTTGAATGACAATGAATTGTCTTAGCACAAAATAAGATTGGTTTCATCTTATTATTGAAATATATTTTGATTGGCAATGGAATGTTAGATAATTTTTTTTCAGGACTTTTTAAAAAAATTTTTTAGATGTTGATAGACCTTTATTTTATTCATTTATTTATATGTGTTGCTAAGAATCGAACCCGTGCCTCACACATACTAGGCAAGCACTCTACCACTGAGCCATAATCCCAGCCCTTTTTGAGGACTTCAAAGGTGTTGTTCCATATAGTGGTTTTGGAATGCATATATTTTTTTTTACTTTTAATTTTTTCTGATTAGTTATACATGACAGCAGAATGCATTTTGACTCATTGTACATTAATGGAGCACAACTATTCATTTCACTGGTTGTACACAATGTAGAGTTCATACCATTTGTGTGATCATGCAAATACTTAGGTTAATGATGTCCATCTCCACCATCTTTCCTACCCCCTGCTTCTTTCCTTCCCCACACTCCCCTTACCCAATCCAAAGTTCCTCCATTCATCCCTCCTCCCCATTATGGATCAGTATCCTTACATCAGAAAAAACATTTGGCCTTTGGTGTTTTGGGATTTACTTTTTTCACTTAGCATGATATTCTCCAACTCTATCCATTTCCCTGCAAATGCCATAATTTTATTCTCCTTTAAGGATGAGTAATGTTCCTTTGTGTTGGCTTGCATGTTTCTACCATGCTGCTGCTGATGTCATTTTTGTTGTTCTTATTTTATTCTCCTTTTTTCTCCTTCTGGGTCATGTAGTTTTTGTTCTTCCTGCCCTAAGTGGCAGTGTTCCTTTTCCTGGGACTATGAGTAAGAGCTGCCTTCGTCCCAGGCCTAGACAGCTCAATACTTTGTGAAAGTTCAGGCACAAACTGCTGTGTTTTTGCTCCTCCCCAAAGGCATGAGATTTTTTTCTCTGGAACAGGATGCCATTCTTTTTTAGTGACTTATTTTCAGTGTGTTTTCCGATATATGTTATAGAGCAGTACATTTAACACGTGAACAATTTACAAATTAATGTGTATATATAGGTGGCATATGTTGAACAATTTTACTGGTCAGAGTATATAGTCAGAAGAGTTTGGAGGCCACTACTTTTAGAGGACATGAACCAACAACTCTAGATTGAAGGTAGAAGTTGTCACTTGCTTTTTGATTTGATGACAACACTATTCAGGGAGTTCATGAGTAACTTCATTTATAAATGGAGAATATTTTTATAGTAGTGTATGTTTTGGGTTGTTAAAATAAATTTATTTTTATTTATTTATTTTTTATTTTTATTTTTTGTCCTGGGGATTGAACCGAGGGGTGCATTACCACTAAGCCACATCCTCAGCCCTTTATGTTTTTTATTTGGGACAGGTTCTCACTAAGTTGCTTAGGGCCTTGCTAAGTTGCTGAAGCTGATCTTGAACTTGTGACCCTCCCTGCCTCAGCCTCCTAAGTCCCCAAGATTATAAGCTTGTGCCACTGCAGCCAACTTTTTAAAAAAAAATTTTAAAGAGCTATTTATTAGAATAATGAAAGAAATTTTATCTTTGTAAATTTTTTAAATTTGTTCTAAATAGTTATACATGACAGTAGAATGCATTTTGATACATCATGTATAAATTTGGTATAACTTCTTATGATGTAGAGTTACACAAGTTGTGTAATCATATATGCACATAGGAGGGTAATGTCTGATTCATTCTGCTATCCTTCCTACCTCCAGGCCCCTCCTCTCCCTTCACTCCCCTCTGCCCAATCCAAGGTAACTCTGTTCTTCCTTAACCAACCCCCACCATTGTGAATTAGTATCCAAATATCAGAGAAAACATTTGGCCTTTGGTTTTTTGGGATTGGCTTATTTCACTTAGCATGATATTCTCCAGTTCCATCCATTCACTGTCAAATGCAATCATTTCATTCTTCTTTATGGCTGAGTAATATTCCACTGTGTATATTTACCACATTTTCTTTATCCATTCATTTGTTGAAGAGCACCTAGGTTAGTTCCATAGTTTAGCTATTGTGAGTTGAGCCACTATAATATTGATGTGGCTGCGTCACTGTAGTATGCTAATTTTAGATCCTTTGGGTATAAATCAAGGAGTGAGATAGATGGGTCAAATGGTGGTTCCATCCAAGTTTTCTGGGGAATCTCCATACTACTTTCCAGAGTGGTTCCACCAATTTGCAGTCCCACCATCAGTGTAAGAGTGTACCTTTTCCGTACATCCTTGCCAACATTATTGTTGCTTGTATTCATGATAATTGCCATTCTGACTGGAGTGAGATGGAATCTTAGAGTAGTTTTGATTTGCAGAGGAATTTTATCTCTTACAATTGCTTTGGAACATTTTTTTAAATATTTATTTTTGACTGATACATAGAAACATAAAAATTGCACATATTAGTAGAGTACCATTATTTTCAAATCATTATTATATAGTAATAATTATTAGATATTAACATCACTATCTATTTTAATATTAATTAGATATTAATTTTTAGATATTTTAAGCACACGTGTGCTTAAAAGGTGAGGCAGCCTTTATAGACCCTTATCTATTTTAAAAGCTCCTTTTTAAAATTGTAAATGAAAAATTCCTTTTTAGGACTGTGAGGATATGGGAAGTTGAAAATCCAAGGAAGCAAAAAAGTGTGTTTAAACCACGGACAATGCAGGGTAAAAAAGTCATTCCTACTACGTGCACATATAGCAGAGATGGAAACCTCATAGCAGCTGCCTGCCAGAACGGAAGCATACAGATCTGGGATCGCAATTTAACTGTAAGTGAAGGACATTTAAACCTTCTTTCGGTGGATGACAGCTACCTTAGAAAGACAAACATCATGTTAAAATATTATGAAGGTCAATTTCCTGAGTTTAGACCTAATTTAAACTTCAGTGTTAGTTGATCAAACATTGGAAGTTTTGCAGTAAACAGCATTTCAGCAAACATTCCAATTCAGTATTTTTCAGTATATATTAGATTCCAATTTAATTCACTCTTTTGGTATAAAATTTGAAAAACACAGTCCAATTAATTATATAACATCACAATGCATTTGATTTTTAAATTAATTGAAGAGTTTGACAGTAATATAAAGCAAGACTTAAGTAGAAAACTAGAAATACCATTTCAAAGATGTAAGAAAACCACAAAAAGCCCAAGATCACCCATCAGTTGTGCAATTATTTCAGTAGAAATTTAAATAATATTTTGTTTTAATATTCATTGTTGTTCCATTTCAGCAGGTTTCAAGTTTTCCTATACAGTTTTAGATCATTACTAGAACAAATATATTTTGAAATTAAAAGGAATTTAAAAATCCATAGAAATAATAAACATGAAAACCTTTGATTAATTCTGTGAGCTACCAATGACTTTTATAAAGGGCTTTGTGGTATATATATATGGTAAAATGAAAATATTTGAAAGGTAACTTGAGTCTAGATTATAAATATTAAGATAAAATTCTACACAAATTATAATATTGTTTGGATTCTTTGTTGTAATAAAAAGATCTGGTAAATTATTAGTTCAATAATTATTTTGTTCACTGCATAGTACTATATGCCCAGCACTGCCCTACACACTGAGAGTATTTATCAAAAATTCCTGCCCTCATGGAGTTTACAATTCTACTTTTTTTTTTTTTAATTTTATACAAATTTTATTATGTTCAGCTTTATCCTTCAAACACTTGGCATTTTGAATGGGGCTTTGGGAAACAAAATTGTTTTTTTAGATAAAGTCATTTGTGTTCTAATAATGTAAAAATAATGATAGAGGGAAAAATTCATGCTGATAATGCTGGAAATATCTGTGGAATTTTCTGTTTGTCAGATCTTTTTATTTCTGTTTTCATCCCCACTGTAAACCCCATAAAGATTCGTAACAGCACAGAGATGTTAAAAGTCCTTTGAATTGTAAACTGAGTTCTAACCAGGCAGTAAATTTTTTAGTTACTGGCTTTCATCGTCTCAGGGAGCAGTTGATTTAAACATAGAAATTCTAAAACATACAGTTTTCTGGTTTAGCTTTGGTAGTATTGTTTTTGGCATAGTTCATATGTTTGTGCATTCTCTCAGAAACCACATATTTTGATAATGTTGAGTATAGGTTTTAGAAATTGATTGGCCTTGTATAATGAGTTATTTCTTATCTCCAGTTTTGTGGAGAACAAAGCAATATGATAATGTCAGTTTTCAAAAAAAAAAACAAAAAAACAAAAAACAAAGAAGAAGAATCCTAAGCCATTCTACGATTCACAGTCTTTGATTCTTTTCTGTTAGAATTCAGTAAAACATGAAAGTATAGGTTATTATACCCTGGCCCATTTGTTATATTTTATTTGTATTTTACATTTGCATATTAATGTGTATCAATTGAAATCAAACTGAGAAGAAAAATCTTACCAGCAGGAAATTACTTGATTTATTTCAAGTAAACAGCTACAGGTAAACACTGAAGCAGAAGAAAGAGAGCCCAATAGCAAGCAGCAGCTTTTCCACCCCGGAGCCAAAGGGCAGCACGGCAGATATAGTTAATGCATGATTTGTGATGATTAGGTAAAATTGTTGTAATTGTCACATTTAATCATAGAGTTCTCATTTGACCATCCTGAATTTCAACATATCAAATGAAATTTATTCCTTTGGAAGTGAACTATCTCTTAATGATATAAATACCTGTGTTCTCAAGACCTACCTTTAGGTTAGGAATTATGAAGGCCAATATGCTAGCTAGCCACATTTGAGTCTTTAAATTTTAATTAATTAAAAAAAAGTACAATTAAAGTATCAGTTCCTCCTTCACAATGCCCACTTTTCAAGTGCCTTAGAGCCTTAGGAGATTTTATAACTGCTTATTAGATAACATAGGTATAAGACATTCCTATCATGGTTCTTTTGGACACTGCTGCTCAAGAGGAATGGTTGTTCGCCAAGATCCCTTTTATTCTAATGATGATGGCCTGCCTTTCAGTTTGAGAAGGCCTCCTGTGAGGTGCTGTTGGTCTGCACTGCCTCCTTGGTTCCCCATTTCTCACTCCTCAGTGTAATATTCACTCAAGCTAAGAGGTCAGTGCCTGGTTGGAGTAAGGGGAGGAAGAGGCAGAATAGTGGGAGATGACATTGGAGAGGGGGCAGGACACACCCTGACTCAGGGCCTTTGCACATTGTTGAACCCTGTAGCACACAGCTCTCTTCTCCTCATAGTCACCTGACTTTTCTTTGACCTCTTTCACCTCTTTGCTCCTCAGCAAGGCCTTCTCTGACCACACCCTATTTAAAATTGTAACCTTCTCCCCACCAGAGGACTCTCTGTGCCTCTTATTTTTTTGCAGTGTTATCACCATCTGACATATGTGGTACCTCTTTATTCTGAAATATATTCTACCTCTTTTTTTCTGCAGAAGGAAAATGATTGTTTTTGGTCCTTGCTGAATCCCCAGAGCAAAGAACAATGCCTCATACACGGGTGATCTTCATTCGTTCACTTTATTTTTATTTTTTAAATTTTTCCACATTTTTAATTGTACATTATAGTTGTACATAATGGGATTTGTTGGTACATATTCCTACATGCACACAACAGAATAATATAATTTGTCCAATATTATTCCCTGGTTTTTCCCCTTGCTCTCACTTCTCCCTTTGCCCTCCTTAGCTTAAATTTGAATTAGAAGTATCAGTAAGAATACAATGTACTAAAAAGAATACAATATATTTCTCTTTCAAACAGAAAATGTATTTCCTAGTACTGCCCATATAGTTTTCTAAACATCATTTCCCACTAAAAGATTACAGAACTCTTTGAAGCATTCATTCACTTTATGCTACTGTTTTTTTTAACATCTTCTGACCTTGTTGAATGAATAAATGAATCATGTGTTTAAAAAAGTATCATAAGATGAGATGGTCAGTTTCTTTCCGAAGATTTTTGAAAATAGTAGTATAAGAAACTATCCTCCTAGTTTTATGACAATGGTGAGATAGGGATATGTGTATGTGTGTATCTTGGTTGGGGTAGAGGAGGCACATTGGGGTAAGTTTGGATATATTTTTAATCATATATTAATTCTACATATCTGACTGATTTTGGATTATAGGTGAATTTTTAAAAATGATTTTTGTGTTTCAAGTATAATTTCTGAGTCTTAAAATAATTCAGCATGTATAGTCCTATGAGTACCTAATGACTTTTTCACTTCATATAAAATACTTATAAAATTAATTTCTTTTTTTTCCTTTTTATGGGTTCTTTTTACTTACACATAAGGATTCATTCAGACATGATTATAAAAGCATGGTGTATAATTTGTTCTAATTCAGTCCCCAGTACTTACCCATTCCCTTCCCTCCTCCCTCCCCCATTCCCTTTCTTCATCCCTTCTCTGTTCCCTTCCAACTACTCTACTGATCTTAATGCTATTTACTTACACATTTTTTCTTTAATAGCAGCCGTGGATATAGACAATGGTGAGATTCACTGTGGTATATTTGTATGTGTACACAGGAAAGTCAGGTCAGATTAATTTCACTGTTCTTTCCTCCCATCCCTCCTCCCTCCCATTCAATCCCCTTCATCTATTCCACTTATCTTTCTTCTATTTTGTTTTACGTTCCCCGCCCCCTATTTTGGGTTAACTTCTGCATATCAGAGAAAACATTTCAACTTTTGACTTTTGGGGACTGGCTTATTTTACTTACCATAATAGTCTTCAGATCCATCTATTTTATTGGCATAATGTCATTCCTTTTTATATCTTTATTTTATTCATTTATTTATTTTTATGTGGTGCTGAGGATTGAACCCGGTATCTCACAGGTGCTGGGCAAACATTCTGCCTTTGAGTTAAAAACCCAGCCTCTGTCATTCTTCTTTATGGCTGAGTAATACCCCACTGTGTATATATAACACATTTTCTTTATCTATTCATCTGTTGATGGGCACCTAGGTTGTACATAGCTTAACTATTGTAAATTGAGCTGCTGTAAACATTGATGTGACTGTGTCACTGTAGTGTGCTGATTTTACGACCATTGGGTATATGCCAAGGAGTGGGATAGCTGGGTCAAATGGTAGTTCCATTTCAAGTTTTCTGAGGAATCTTGATACTGCTTTCCAGAGTGGTTGCACCAATTTGCAGTCTCACCAGCAATGTGCAAGTGTACCTATTCTCCCACATCATTCCCAACATTTATTGTTACTTGTTTTTTTTGACAATTGCCATTCTGACTACAGTGAAATCAAATCTCAGTGCAGCTTTAATTTGCATAACTCAAATTGCTAGAGATGTTGAACATTTTTCATATATTTGTTGACCGTTTGTATTTATTTATTATAAAATATTTTTTAGTTGTCGATGGACCTTTATTTATTTATTTATTTATTTATTTATTTATTTATGGTGCTGAGAATTGAACCCAGTGCCTCATACATGCTAGGCAAGTGCTCTACCACCTAGCTACAACCAAAGCCCCTGTATTTATTTTTTTGAGATGTGTCTATTTAGTTCCCTTGCCTATTTATTGATTAGTTTATTTTTGCATGTGTGTTATTATTATTATTATTTTTTTTTCGGTGTGGGGGATTGAACCCAGGGCCTTGTGTGAGGCAAGCACTCTACAACTAGCTATATCCCCAGCCCTGTGTGTTAGGTTTTTTGAAAGACTATTCTTGTAGCTCAAGCTAATATCTTCCTTTTTTCACAAAAACTGATCACTTAATAATAATTCACAACTTGTACTCCATAATTAATATGTGTTCAAGTTAAAGTAGAATGGTATAAAGTAGGAGAGTAGTAGTAAGTTATAGTGGGAAAAACTATGTTTTATCTAAAACTTTTTCAAATACCAAATGATTTAGAAAATGTTGACAAGAGTCTATTTTATATTATAATAACATTATAAATGACAAAAGACATATAATTACAGTATACATTTCTTTGGACTGTCTGTTAGTCCATCTGAGTTAGTCCATACCCTATTTTTTTTTAATTTATGAAATGAGGACTTGATCCCCACCTTGTCAACTTACTGTGAAGATTATCTTAGACAGTGTGTTTAAGGTGCCAGGACAGGACAGGCCTCTAAGTTCTTAATAACTGTGTGTCTTCCTTCTTTTTGTTTTTATAGTTCTTGTAGAATTTTGAATTTAGAACTCAGGATACTGTTTAACTCTGGCTATGAAAGTCTTATGAATCTGAGTTTGACAGACTACTTGGTGACTACAGATGTGGTTTAGGAAGATAAGAATGTAGGTCTCTTGCTTCAACCAGTCATTCACTGTATGAAAATGCAATTTAATCCCATCAATTAATTGGGATGCTGTGGACCAAATTTTTAGTTATGCTTGAATTGATACATGAATTAGAATTATGTTTTGCAAATATTCAAGGGAAAACATCTGTCATAGAAACTGTTCCATAGTGTTTTTGTCATGCATGTTTTTCAGTGATTACTTTTCAAAATGTTATGTCATTGACTCAAAACACAAATAGTCATCAAAATTATGCAAAATTACTTGCAGACCTAAACTTAAGTTCTAATCTGTTAATTGTTTTAATGAAAATTATAAAGTTTTTTATAATATCCCTATATAGTGTTATATACTGTTAGAAGCAACATCTAATACTGGCTTTTGAGAAAGTTAAAAGTTTTTTTTTTTAATATAGATGATTTTTATCCCTGTTCCTTGATGTTTTACTGAAAGTCTTTGAATTTAAGACTTGCTTTAAAACTTGGTAATTTACCACACTCATTAAGCCTTAATCCCTCCTGAAACCTCACTAATATGGCAAGGAAAGCATATTTTAAAGCATAAACCCACATGGACAAAGAGAATTTGAGAGATGACAGCAGAAAAACGAGGCCAATACCCATATGGAGGCTGAAAGCCAGATACATGAATGGTAACTGACTTCAGAGCTAACTAGAGAAAACTGAGACCTTAGCCATGGGGGAGCCTGTGAAAGATTCTTGTAGAACTGTATTCCTTCCCCTGCCTCTGTTGTTGTTGTTTTTATCATTATTGCTTTTACTGAGTATCTACCATGGTTCGGGTAGTTAACACTTTCCATCTAATATATCACTTGTTCCTTACAGTGGTCCTATGATGTAAATACCGTTACTGTCATTTATAGAAGAGTAAACAGGAACAAAGAGATTGAGTTACCCTCCCAATATTATTTAGTAAGTGGCATAACTGGAATTTAGTCCTGTGCAGTCTGGTTCAGGAGCCATGAGTCAAAACACTAAGGTTCATGCACAAAACTTAGCCCACTATTGTTTTTGTATTACTTGAAAGCTAAAAATGGATTTTGCATTTTTTAAATGGTTGTATTATATTTCTATGGCTGCTATAACAAATTACCACAAATTTAGTGATTTAAAAGAATACAAATGGATTATTTTATAGCTCTGTAGATGAGAAGTCTCATTGCGGGTAAAATTAGGTTGTTGGTAGGGCTGTGTTCCTTCTGGGATACTCGAGAGAGGAATACTTCCCCTTATTCTTTCAACTGCCAGAGGCCACCCCTCGTCCTTGGCTTCCAGCAGCAGTGGGTTGAGTCCTCCTCATATTTCAACCCCATGACCTTTTTTTCTACTTCCTTTGTCACTTTTAAAAGACTCTTGTGATTATATTGAACATCCTTGGGTAATCTAAGATAATCTCCCTATTTTAGCATCAACTGATGAGCATTTCAATCTGAAACCTTATTTCTTCTTTGCCACATGAGGTAATATATTGACACATTCCAGGGACTAGCATGTGAAGATCTTTGGAGGCATTGTTCTATATAGATATTTTTTAAAAAATCAAAATAAGAAAAATACTTAATAAATTATATGTAATTCAAATTTCAGTGTCCATGAATAAAGTTTATTAGAACAACCTCACTCATTTATTTATATATTTCTGTGGCTGCTTTTGCACTACAATAGCAGAATTGAATAGTTGCAACAGAGTATAAGACTCTCAAAGTCTAAAATATTTACTATCTGGCCCTTAATAGAAAAAGATCATGACCCTTGGCATAGTGTTTCTAACTTGCTTTTCAGTGCCTTATGTTTAAATACTAATGAATAAACAAGTGTCACCTGACACTATAGCATGAAATATAGAGACTAAAACAAACAGATAAAGTAACTCAAAGCAGAGGAAGAGAATGTGGGGAATGGAAGAAATTCTCCAGGAAACCTCCATCTATAATTAATAGTCTCAGAAAAAATAAAGACTAGTACAACCAAGAAGCTAGAGCAGAACACTATTAAAAATGTGAAAATTTAGAAATTAAGAAAGAACTCTTGGAAAGTAAACAGATGATAGCAGGGAAGGAAAGTACATAGGAATATTAACACCTCCTAAAACATAGATATAAATATAGTGAAGGAAATCTCCTATAAAGTAGAATAAAAGACAGTGTGAGAGAGAAAATAGATTTAAATGGTCAATTCAGGGGCCAGTACTTGGATAGTTCTAGAAAGAAAATATGTGAGGGAGGGAGAATAGAATTAGGTAAGAAATAGCTCCCAAAACTCTCTCAGAACTAAAAAAAACATGACTTTCCAGATGGGAAGGACTCATCTGGAAAATATGAAATAGACTCACACCAAGCCTTGCATCATATTTCAGAATACCAGTGGTGTAGAGAAGATCCCTCAGACTCACAGAGAGATAATAAAATAGGAAACATATAACAGAAGAATAATGGGACCATGTAATTTAGGGTGTTGGTAATACAGTTGCTCAAGTGTAATACCAGGAACTTAGCTACTAGAGAGGGAAACGAAGAACAGGAGAGTCTGACAGGTAGAAAGTGGAGAGATTACATCATTAATTCCACAGATGTTATCAAACACCATCTCTGGTCCAAGTACTGTTCTAGGTGCTGGGATAACAGTTAAGGAAACAGAGACCCTATCCACCGCTTTGAAAGACCCTGAATTACTAGAAAATTGGTGTTTCTCCTGATAAGAAGATATTGTCCAATCTATTTTAGTGTTTTTAAGAATGAAAAAACTTGGAATGGATCCACCATTTGACCCAGCTATCCCACTCCTCGGTTTATACCCAAAGATCTTAAAATCAGCAAAGAGTAGGGATGCAGCCACATCTATGTTCATAGCTGCTCAATTCACAATAGCTACATTGTGGAACCAACCTAGATGCCCTTCAATTGAAGAATGGATAAAGAAACTGTGGTATATATACACAATGGAATATTACTCAGCCAGAGAAAAGAATAAAATTATGGCATTTGCTGGTAAATGGGTGGAGTTGGAGAATATCATGCTAAGTGATAAGCCAAACCCAAAAAACCAAGGGCCAAATGTTTTCTCTGATCAGTGGATGCTGATACATAATGGGGGGTGGAGGGGTGAGGGTTATGGGGGGAATGGAAAAGAATGGAGGAAATATGGATGGTGTGGAGGAAAATGGGACAGGAGGGGATGGGGAAAGGAAAAATAGTAGCCTGAGACAGACAGTATTACCCTGTGTATATGTAAGATTATATGAACTGTGTGAATAAAAAAATAAATAAATAAATAAATATTTTTAAAAAAATGAAACAAGACTTTCTCAGCATTAAATTCATCTTTTTTCTGTCTTTGTTCCCTTATTAATGCTATTGTTCTTTGAAACGGCCTCTTTTCCTGCCACCTCTTGTTCTAAACCCAAGGCTAGGTAGGCAGCCTTGATCTACCCTTTTGTTCTTAGAGTTCTCAGCTGCCTTCTCCACAATTTAAGCTTGGTGTGCCAAAACACTCTCCACATCATTTTTAGAACCCAGTCTTACTTTTGACATTGCTATTTTTCTTAATTATTTTCTATTTAGGCTCTGGAATATTTTCTACTTCCTGTAACAGGTAGCTGTCTTATAAATTCTGTTTTAGTGTCTCTTAGATCTTCCCCTTTGATTTCATCTTTCTTGCCTTCACTCTACCCTTGCCATCTCTAACCTGTATAGTTGGATATCCTCCCCCTTCGCTGTCCGTCCCCTGTGATATCCCTAGCTCCAGTTTAAATCCTTTTAAATGCAGCACTTATGCTTCAGTGCTTACCACATACCATAAAATAGAATAAAGTTCACATTTCTTCAAAGTTATTTCTTCGGGCCTTTCAGTTATTCTTTATCTACTCTTTGAATATCTTCTATGACTTTGTTCATAAATAGAAAACTTCATTTTTTAACCAGGCTTGATTATACTGTTTCCTTATGATCATCCTCCAGTTTACTTCTTTGATTCCTCTCCTGGTACTGACCACTCTGCCTTATATGCCTCTCCTGTAAACCCTCACCTCATGGTGGAAGTCCCATCTGTTAAAGAAAGCCAATCAGATTTCATGCCCTCCATGGCACTTGAACAGTCAGAATTACAGGTGTGCAATTTACTAGTAAATTGTACACTTTGAATGGGTGAATTTTGTCATATTAAATTATACTTTAATAAAGGTGATTAAAAGAGAATGATCCCTCTTTTTATTATTATGGATTATAGTCTTTTCAAAACTGCACATACACAAACTTAACTCTGAGTTCTCTTGCCGCTGGAATATGGGAATTGATAAAATAAATAATCTTTTGCCTTGCCTAAGTTGGCTAATGACATAAACATTTATGTGTCACTGTTGGTAACACTTTGGGACAAGGACTTTTTTCTTCTTTATCTTTGGATTTGTTGGTGTGCAAAATATATGTAGTAGTGACCTGTAAGTATCTGTTGGATTAATATTCAATGGCTTACCATACCTGCACCCTAGGTATTTAAATTATATCCAAAAATTCTTGTTTTCAGGATCAAATTTTGAAATATAGACCTTGTATGGTGTCCTTAAAAAGGCAAAATTATGCACACCTTTGATACATAGATATTAATATATAGAAGGAAAAAATGTAACTGATGAAACTGTGTGAAAAAAGGCTTAGATACTATATACTAATCAAAGTTGCTTGAGAAATGCTGAGAACAAAATTGAGCTAATGGATATTTGCTTATAAGGATTTTTTAAAAATGTAACCCTGAAATATTTCAAAGTTAGAAAATTAGAATATATATGATAGGAATTAGCTACATATGGTAGGAATAGAAAATTTCCATGGATATTTATGGATGTGTATTTATATTTAGGACAGAAAAAGTAGAGATTACTCATGAACCAAAAATTCCAGTTTAAAATATATGGGTAAAATAAAAATATGTGGATAGGAGATATGGCTATAGAATCAAATATATAAACATTATAAGTAGACAGTATAATCTTATATTTTCCTTATGTTGAATAAATAGGTAGATTCAAGAGAAAGATGTAATTCTTCTTTGTCACTTTGGTGACTTGAATTTAGGCAAAATATAAAAATCAAAATATATTTCAAAAGGTTAGACTTTTTAAGTCTGCATTGTGTGTAATCATGATTTAGAGAGTCATTTGAGAACTCTTCATTTCATTAGACTATGTCTCCAAGGTATAGCTCATAATTTCCTCTGAAAATCTGGCCCCAAGCTTTGTCCTATTTAATGACCACAAAGAAAATTAATCTTGACTTTTTTTTTTCTGATTGTAAAAGTAACACATATTTATTTTTTAAAAAAATTCATCTCAAAATAGGAAAGAATAAGTCACCTGTAAGTACCCCATTCATAGATGAGCATTTCTAGGTTACTTTCTCTACCCAGGTACAAGATATGCATGCCCTACATGTGTGTATGTGTTTCAGTGTTTTAGAGTTTTAGTTAACCCTTATTACCAGCACCCCTCTTCCCTACCTGGATTCTAAACAGATTGGGAAATAACACTAATCACTGAATCATGATAGACAAAGTCCAGATGGAGGAGGAGGAAGAGGAGGAGGAGGAAAGCTGGAAGTGTACCCTGAGCAGGTCCTGGAATGGGATAGGTCTGCTTATTGAGTCTGGTCCCAGCCAGGGCTGCCCCAGAAAGAGGGGATGGGGAGCAGCAGAGGAGAATTGTTCCCTAAAGGTACCTTGCACCTAAGAAGGAAAAGTGAAGAGCTGAGCCAAGCATTCTGTTATTCTGCACACATTGGGATAAAAAGATATCAGATCGAATATGGCCTTGTGGGGTATGTGAAGGAGTTTGGATGGACTTCTGAGGTCTGTGGGAAGCCAGGGAGTGATGATTTGAGTAAAGGAATGATAAGATCCTAGTTACATTTAATAAGAAATCATTTTTGGCCACTCTGCCTAGAGAATAACTATAAATAAAGGGCAGAAGCGGGGAGATTGGTTAGGGAAATTTCAGGCATTAATTCCAGGTAATTTCCTAGGATGGTGGTGGAGGTGATATTTAGATTCTGCATAATTTTTGGACTTTATGTCCAAAAATGTGTATTTAATGTAAAGTTAATTTTTGTAGTATTTTAAATTATGCCTTTTTAGAGAGTTGTATATTGATATAAAATTGAGAATTTAATTTGGGAAATAATTACCTAAAACACATTTGTTCATCCCCTGTCATAGTGCCTAATTTTCTAATAGTAAGTAAGCTTTTGGAAAGTTGAGAATTTGGATTGCATGAAACAGGGGAAACATGCTTTCATTTTGTGCGATTTTAGGTAAGTTTGAATAGTTAATTATTTTTATTAGTATCTTCTATTGGTGTGTAACATGGAGTAAATGCTCCCTAATCTCAAAAAGTGACAAAGAAAAGACTTGGCATCTTGCGAAACATGAGTGAAGTCCTCTGAAGTTGTCTAGGTCAGGCTGTTATGTTGTCTAAAATGGTCAGACTCTCCGCAGGATGACTATACTCTCTAGAAAGCCTATATAAGGGATGCCTCTCTCTAGTAGAGGTATTTCCTAAGCCATGTTTCTCAGCTTCAGGACAGCTATGATTTATTTTGTAAGCTGATGAGGCCAAACATTACTGTTTTAACCATTATAAACAAAATAGTAAATGTTAAATGTTCATTTAATAGAGCCACTAGTAGGGTTTTTATATACAGAAAGTAAAGTCTGAGCCAAAATGTGAAACAGTTCTCTGGTCTGTGTGCATTCTTTTTTAACCTACTCTTTGATTCATCGCAACTGGAGAAGTGATGCAGCCAGTGATAATTTAGCTCCCAAATTCTTAGTGCTACAGTGAGTTCTCCCTGTTTTGTTTTGCTTTGTTTCTCTCTACTAATTACCCCAGTCTTTGTAATTTACCACATTTCTTGAAACATGTCAGAAGGTTTTATTTTTGTATATTAGACTCAAAGGGCATTACAAGATTCTGCTAAACTTCAGCACTTCAAAATATTTTTAGTATTTACCAATTTTGTTCTTTTATCAGACTTTTGTGGTTTTCACCTTTATACTACTACAAAGTATTCAAGGGTCAAGTCTTAATTCAGATGTATTTTGTTTGTTTGTTTTTTTGGAACTGAGAATTGAACTCAGGGGCACTCAGCCACTGGGCCACATCCCCAGCCCTATTTTGTATTTTATTTAGAGACAGGGTTTCACTGAGTTGCTTAGTGCCTTGCCCGTGCTGAGGCTGGTTTTGAACCTGCGATCCTCCCGTCTCAGCCTCCTGAGCCGCTGGGATTACAGGCGTGCGCCACCATGCTGGGCTCAGATGTATTTTTAAAATTATTGTCTAAATTTCTTTAGAGTTAGTTATAGAATGGACAGTTCTCATGATGAGGGGTCTCATAAAGAACTTTACTTTTTGTTGTCTAAGTATTACTCTGGGTGGAAAACTGATGTTACACTGGTATTCCTGGTACAAGTGGCTGAAGAGCCAAGCACCTCATTCATCATATACTGATCCCCCCCTTTTTTTTTTTTAATTCTGAAAAGCAGTTGTTATGTACTTTCCATCTGAAGATATAGCAGAGAGAAAGGACTTACTTTCAAAGTTTTTTCTTAACCATAGAAAATTACATTTTTCATTGTGGTCAGCTATATACTAGTCTTTGCACAGATTCAGATATATAAAAGTGAAAAAAAATGGGAATGAGGTGTAGATCAGTAATAGAACTGTGCTTATAATGTGTGACATGTTCAACCCCAGCACCAAAAAAGCAAAAACAAGACAAAGAAATTCGAAAAAGTTTACCATAACAATTTCTAATTTTGCCATGTGCAGTACACTTTGATATTTTTAGTCCACTCTATTCCATTTTAAAACTGTCAATTATAATCTGTTGAATTAATTTTATGACCCAATAATAAGTTAGAATTCCATTTCTACGCATGGCCCAAGTACAATTTCTTGCCAACAGCCTTGTGAAATAGGGAGGACTAATGTTAATCCTTTTAAATCATAGCTGACACCTACACTCAAAAAACAGAAGTTGGGATGATAGTGGTGGCACCTATAAGCCCAGCCACTCAGGAGGCTGAGGCAGGAGGATTGCAAGTTTGAGGCCAACTTGGGCAATTTAGTGAGGCTCTGTTTCAAAATTAAAATAAATAAATAAATAAAAGGCCTGGGAATGTAGCTCAGTGATAGAGCACCCCTGGGTTAGTCACTAGTACTACCGAACAAAATAACATAGAACTTGGGCTGAAGAATCAAAGACAGAAGAAACTGGGCATTAATGAAAAGATCATCAACACTGAAGACACTTGAGAGTTATGCATATATCACCTTACTACTTACTTCATTGTTAAAAATGGACTTATTTAAAAATATTGAAGTGCACAATTCAGTGGTGTTTAGTGTATTCAATGTTGTGCAACTACCAGCTTTCTTGTTTCAAACTGTTTCAAGAACCTATAGAAACACCCCATACCTAGCTAGTACCTTGTCCCCTTAGTCCTAAAGGAAATAATTTAACAATAACAAATATAATGTAAAATGTAGCAATTTTGAAAAATGCACCAAAAACAAAACAATCATAAATACTAGCTTGGATACTACTGTCAGCCAGCGTTCAGTGTCTGAGATTTTTCTATGTTAAAAGGGAATATTAGCAAGTGTTATGCAGGTTTTAAAGACAAAATAGCACTAAATCAAGACTTTCTGCTTGGTATGCTCAGAAGAATTAAAGGTCAATTTTTAAAAAACAAACTTTTTCACTGTGAGTTTCAGAGCTGTTTAATACTGTTGTCTGTATCATCTAAACTATCTCACAGTGCATATGAACTCATCCTTTTCTTCACTTCAGTATTAAAGGGATAGCAATTCTATTCCTGGATCTTCTACAACCTCATCCCTCGAATTCAGAGTGTGTTCTGCTAGGTGTGGTTGATTGCGGTTTTCGTTGTTATCCTTGATTTTATTTAAAAAAAAAATCAAGTATTTGCCAACAGCAAATTAGATGCTTTGATAATTTTAAAGAAAAGATGCAGCTCCTACTTTCAAGTAACATAAATCTTTGTCCTGAAAATGAACGTATGCATGATGAACACTAAAACTGGTAATAGTCAATAGACAAGTGTTATGTTCAAAAAATTCACTCATTTAAATCGTTTGGAACTTGTATAGTTTTTAAAATAGAAACTGTTAATATTAGCTAATCTTATGTCTATTCCAGACTTTTACAGTGTAGCTTGTCTTTTCATCAAATTTCCCAGAGGTAGCTCTGATGTGATATAAAGAATACTTTCCCGCATGAACCTGTTTCCTTACCCAAATAATTAGCTTCACCTCCACCTGATTATAAGGATCAAATAAGATAATCTTTGCCAAAGTGCACAGCACAATGCCTGGTACTTAGTTGACAGCCAATAAGCGTGCATTCAGTCATTCACATTTATAGTCTTTGTTCTGATGTTACACAGAGCTTGACCAGAGAACTCTACCATTTCTCAGTACTACCTACCTCAATGTTGGAAATGGCAGTGATGATAGTAATATTAGTTATAGTAATTGTAATAATTATTATAGTAGCAGTTAACATTGCCCATCTGTTGTTCAGTGGGAATCATTCTAAATACTTTCAGTGTATTTGCTTATTATACAGCTCTATGAAGCTGGTATTCTTATCTCTATTTTAACGTTAAATGAACTGAGATTGAGTAATTTACCTAAGGGTACCACTATAAGAGGTGAGTAGATCTGGGATTTCTCTCCAGTTCTTCTGACTATCGAGCTTATATTTTTAACCATGATCTCTGGGGCCTTTTGGAAAGTGGGATCCCATTTATCTGCCCCAACTGAAGGCCCTGCCAGCAAGGGAGAGTCTGAGGACTCATTTCCCTTTAGAGGTTGTTCAGAAACCAGGAAATGCATATTATCAAGGACAACATCTGATAAGAGGATCTGGTATACATAGAAAAATCCTACTTCTTCTCTGCTAGCCCACAGAGAACAGGTGAATGGGGAGTAGATGCAGGAGAGAAGGGAAAGGAGCCTATGGGAAGAGAAAGGAGAATTAAAATGGAATAAAGATGAAAGAAGAGAGATCAGTTCACACTCAAGTAATTAGGCAAGGAAAGACCAGAGGCTTTTCCTTTAACTGTATTTCCAAGTGCTATCACTTAAAAGTACTTCTGAATTTTGTATCCATTCCCTTAAGGAAAATAGAGTAACAAGTTCACATATATTGAAGGAAATGATCCATCCTGTACTGTATTTATGTGTTATATATCTTATTATTGAGATAGTGAATCAAGATTATAGAAATTGCATAAAATTAAGACATTTTGCAAACCTAAGTGGCCATAGCTTAAATGAAATTCTTTGTCATTGACTAGATCTAGTAGCCAGATGAAGTTTTGCTATTTTTCTTTTTAAACCTAGTAAGGTTTGCCTAGAAACCATTTAGTAACACAACAAGCTTTCCAAATGCTCTGAGTTAAAACATATGGAGATACTAAAGATACTTGGATGGGGATTGAATGTTTTCCCACACATAAAATGTATGTCTCAAAGAGGAAAAAGATATTTTAGATATTTCACCAAAGTATAATTTGAAGTTAAAGGAGGATACACAGTAGTTATTATTTTTATGTTGATAAATTAAGAATACTTTTGTTAGACAAGATATGATAATCCAAAAAAATTCTCCATTTTATTTCTGTATCTACATTCTTAGAAAGTAGCCCTCTGGGTAGAAATCTAAATTGTACAGATGGTGCCTGACTCATGATAATTTGACTTGAAGATTTTCTACTCTACTTGGTGTGAAAATGGTATACATTCAGAGACCATACCTTGAATTTTGGGTTTTGATCTTTTCCTGATCTAATGATATGTGACTTGTGATATGATTCTCTCACGAGGTATAGCTTTGGTTAGCCATGTGGTCACCAGGGTAAACAAGCCACGTTTTACAGGGTGCTGTGTCGCCGAACAATGAGGTTTGGTAGGTTAGGCATATTGACTACATTTTTCACTTAAAGTATTTTTGACTTAGGGTAGGTTTATTGGGATAGAACCTCAGCATAGATTGAAGAGCATTTTATATAGAGCTTCATCTGTATATTTGTGTATATTCAAGTTTGATAGTGACTGCTGGTTAATGTGAGGTTTCGCATTTACAAAGATAGACTTGGACCAAGTGCTTCTGTTTTGTACTATACAGGAGCATTTTTCAGCATTTAAAAAGTTAGTATATATTTTGTGATTTCCAATTGTCTAAAAAACTCTGTTAAGCTTTACTTTCTGTATTCTGTGTGTCACAAAACAGATCTCTATTTTTGCCCTACATAGTGATTTGCCCATTCCCCATCATGGTGCCTTTGGGGTGGGATGAGTGTTGAGAAGGAAGCCTACTTTTCCCCCTTTCAGTAACTAGCTTTAAGTAAGAGCAATGTATGATCAGCCTTGTTTTTTTGAAGAATCATTTTTTTGTTTATATGGATAATAGATTGGAGGAAATTAAGGCAAGAGACAGGGGATAAGTAAGAGGTACATGTGAGTCCAGTCCCAAATAAGAGGTGATGAGAACCCAACCAAGTATGTGGAGGAAGAAGGGAACCCAGAGACTGGGATGAAGAGATTGGGACCTGTGGTGTGTCTCAGTAAGTTTTGTATTTAAGGAGTGGAAGATGACTTAAAGAGTAGCTGGAGATGCAGGCCTCATGTCAAGGAAGGCGATTTGCCTGTGCAAATGGAGGGAAAGGGAATCCTTTGGATGTGTTGAGTTGCAAGATCTTTAGCTCCATATCCAACTCAGTTCAATCAGTACATGAATTAATTTACTAATTCCTGGGGCTTGTATTCGTGCCCATGAATTTGTTCCCTGGAACCTGACTAAAAAACAACCAAATGTTTTTGGCCTGGGGCTGGATTTCTATTTCCAAAACTTCATTGTGATCCGATGTTTTTCCTCTGTGATCCCCTGACTTAATTTCCTTCTCTTTGCTGATTGTTTGCATGTCTTGACACTCTGCCTCCTGTATTTGTATTGCCACTTTGCTTTGCACCTCTGGCCCATGTTGGACTATGATCTTCTTTCGCTTTCATCCAGCTGTAGTGAACTTTGGATAGGATTTATCTCATTAGAGACTTCTTTCTCATAGTGTCTGTGGACTAGTTTTGATAGGGGTGGGAGAGGACACAACACTGTAGTTTTGGGGAAGAGCACTGCACTAGATCTTGTGCTACTGCTATTTCAAAATTAGCTGTTTCATGTAAATTGCTTGAGCTCGCCATGCCTTAGTCTTCAGTTCTGTAAAATGAGTAGGGCTGAATGAACTTTAAAACTTCACCTCCACATTAGTGTTCATAGCAGCTCAGTTCACCATAGCCAATCTATGGAAGCAAGATTGCTAGGTACTTCAACAGATGAATGGATTAAAAATATGTGGGGTGTGTGTGTGTGTGTGTGTGTGTATACATATACACACATATATATGTATATGTATATATACACTGCATGCATACATACACACATGATGGAATATTACTCAGCCTTAAAGAAGAATGAAATCTTGGCATTTGCCGGTAAATGGATGGAGCTGGAGAATATCATGCTAAGCGAAATAAGCCAATCCCAAAAAACCAAAAGCCAAATGTTTTGTCTGATGAACGGATGCTAATTCACAATGAGGGGGGTGCTAGGGAAGAATAGTTACTTTAGATTAGGTAGAGGGGATTGAAGGGAGGGGAGGGGGTAGGGGATAGGAGGGATAGTAGAATGAATCAGACATTATTACGCTGTGTACATATATAATTATATGACTGGTAGGCTTCTACATCATGTATAACCAGAAGAATGAGAAATTATACTCCATTCTATATGATGTATCAAAGTGCATTCTACTCTCATGCATAACTAATTAAAACAAATTAAAAAAAAACTTCATCTCCAGGTGCAAAAAGTTATCTCAAAATTTACATCTACAATATTTGAACCCACGGAATTGAATGTGGTAGAACTATGGCCACACATACACACACACACACACACACACACACACACACACACACACATTTTCCAGTGTATTTAAATGGAAGAATAAACCTCAGTGAGAAAAATTTCAGTAAAATCACATTGAAAAGGGAATAAAACTAGAAATGATTTATTTGTTCTACAAAGGTAATTAATAAAGGAATTAAGTCTGATAGACCTCATTCTGGAATATATTTTTTCCAATGATAATAGTCAGAATAAATTAAAATAGATTTGAAAAATAGTGGGGATGTGTCAAAAGGACATAGGAACCACTTTCAAGAAGCCCTCAGTAGTGACAATCTATGAACTATAACCCTGGGATAAATTAAATTTCCATGAACAAATACTAATATAAATTATCTAAAGAGAAGAAACAACTCTTACTTACAATAGAATTCCAATCAATAATTATAGAAGGAATGTTAGAAATAGAAAAACACTGTGAAGCAAACATCACAGAAATAATCATTGCTGTCAAGAATCATTGATGAAAGCTCAAATCAGTTAGGCAAGTGTATGAGAAACAGGGTATTTATGTAGTCTCAAGGTATTTCCTCCCAAGATAGTTATCAGCTACAAAGGGAGAATTGATAGTGGTACACTGAAGAAACTTGGCAGACCCCGTCATAACCAAGTGACTAGATCCTACCTATAATAGGACATATTGACATCACATAGTTCCTCCTGTGCTTGAGAAGATACAACATTACCTCTCTTATATTCTTGCCAAAATGTAAAACCTCATCCTAATAATGAGAAAGCTTCAGACAAATCCAACTTGAGAAATAGTCTGTGAAATAACCATCTGGTACTCTTTATACTTGTCAGAGTCCTAAACATCCCAGATTGAAGGTGACGAGGGAGACATGACAACTAAAGGCAATGTGGTCTGGATTCAATCTGGACCAGAAAAAGCACATAAGTGGGGGAATGATGAGATAGGAATAAGTTTATAAATTAGTTAATAGAATTCTATCAGTGTTAATTTCCTGCATTTTCAGTAGTTGTGTTATGGTTGTGGTAGACATAAACATCAGAGGTTGGTTAACCATATATATGGGAATACCCTGTAATATTTTTTAATAACCTATGTTAGTGTAGAATTACTTTAAAGAGATGGAAATTGTATTTTAACCTTAAAAATGTTTTTGAAACAACCTTGGTGTTAACATGTTAAGTGAACTTATGTGAACTTTCCTCTCCCATACACCTATATATTAAGCCTGCAGATATAATATTAATAGCTTTTTGAAAGAGATAATTTAGGACAGTAGGATGGTCTAGTTAATAATCAGGTAAACTTTTGGTCTTTAATATCCCTAAGGATTAGTAAAAGCTTAAAATAGAAATACTTTCAAGTAGCCTATGTACGTATAAACAACTTATCTTTTGAAAGTGACTTTCTATAGTAGATACGTCTCCTGGTGCTACCAAGTGGGTTGTAGATCACATAAGTCTTGGAAGCAGAGCACAGCTCCCACTCCAAGAGCCAAAAAAGCCAAATGCTCACTTTCCAGGGGCTCCTTTGTGCAACTAGAATGCAAGTGTCCAACCTAGACTTGGCTAATCCAATCCACCAACTCTGGGCTTTCATTCAGGAGCTGGTGAGAGGGAAGAATACATTCTGGTGTGTCAGCAGGAGTAGGGGCAACATCCAGTTTTCAGGGTAGCAGTGCCACCAGTGGTGTCACAATCCCACTGTGGTGTCAGTTGTGCCCTTCAGGCTAATCCTGGGTCTTGAATTTGACTGCCATCTAGGCCCAGCCAAGCCTTCATATTCTTACATGTTTTCTGAACTTGGTTCTGTAGCTCTCCCAGCAGTTTGGGGATTACTTTCTAGTTTTCTGCTACAATTGAGAACTCTAACCAATATGTATTGATACACAGAAGTTTAGATGTAGTATCTATTTCTATTCCACTAGAATAGAGATAGAATAGAATGAATTTATGTGCAAGAGTTCTTTTGAGTTGTGTATACTTTTCAGCACTTCATATATATTTATGAGCTAGTGAGTTGAGTTTCAGTCATCATGCAGTGGTTAATAGTGTGGACTCTGGAGACATATGTGGACTCAAGTCCAGGTTCTGCCACTTACTAACTAATTGAGATTTGCAGTTATAAAATGAGGATAATAATAATACCTACCCCAGGACTTATTAGGAGAACTAAGGCAAATGCACATACCTGCACACACACACAAAGTGCTTAGAGCAATATTTAGCAGGTAGTATTGTTTTGATTCTCACATCAACTTAGAAGCTTATGTTTGTTTTCTGATTGATTTTTAAAAATATCTTAATTGTATTTTTATAACTCCTCAGTTTATTTTGAAAACAGTCTTTCCTGATATAAATATGCATATGAATTTGAGCTTAGTTATCTCAAGGTGCACAGAAATTACCTATATTTGCTTATAAATTTATACTTATAAACATTTCAATATTTAGCCACACCAACATAGTAGAACCTTTTCCAACTTTAAAATTATTTTTTCCTCTGGACACAGTGGTGTACTCCTTAATCCCAGCAACTTGGGAGGCTGAGGCAAGAGATCACAAGTTTGAGGCCAGCCTTAGCAAATTAGCAAGGCCCTAAGTAACTTAGTGAGATCCTGACTCAAAATAAAAAATAAAGTAGGCTGCGGGTGTGACTCAGTGGTAAAATGCCTGGTTCAATCCCCAGTACCAAAAAACAAAACAAAACAAACAAACAAAAAAAATCAAACTACTCCCTACCTAAGCCAATTTACATTTAACATTTAGGTTACATGAACATGTACAACAGACATTCCTTAAGTGACCATAGATAAACCATCATAAAAGCATTCTTATTTCTGGATATAATTAAATTTTCAAGGGCAAAGTGGTTCAGATAAGCTGACTTCCCTTGAAATAAACTAAACAAATAAGAATTAAGGTGCTAAAGGTGCTAAAGATGAATTCCATGTGTACTATAGGAGTGTGTGAATTAAAATCCAATCTAATCTAGATTATCACTTTGATCACTAAAATCACTTCTAACCTAGAATGAGCTCCTGTGAATGGGGTTATTGTTACTCAACAAGGAACTCTAAGGCAGAATGAGGGAGGTTGCCAGGTGAGCAGAGGGCACCTGTGCTGCCTCAACTGTCCACACAAATTTACTCATGAGGTAGACTAGGTTACCTAAGTCTTAACTGGGCTCAGATGTTGACCTGGGCCATCAAGTCATGTTTTCTTTCATTATGTTCTGTTTTGTTGCTCTATATGTTGTTTGTTCCACCACTTTTAATACATTTATTTATTTATTTATTTATTTATTTATTTATTTATTTATTTATTGTGGTGCTGAGGTTCAAACCCCATGCTTCACATGTGCTAGGCAGGCACTCTACCACTAAGCTACAACCCCAGCCCCTGTTCCACTGTTTTTAATATTGGAGGAAATGGGAGATTCAGCTGGGCTAAAAACACTTAATATTCCCCATAAATTTTCTGAATAAAGATTTTTAATTTCTTCCAAACACAACTTACTTCCAGCTGCAATTTTAAATTTTTTTAAAAGACAAGAAGTCATCTAAAGAAATGGGCAGGGTCTTGGACTGTGAAACATTACACCGCAGCACACAAGAAATGCAGAGACTTAGTGTGGGGATGAGTTGCTGTTGGCCTTCATCAGGACATGGACCTCTCTCCTTCGTGGGTCTTCTCTGAGAAAGCTCTGCAGCACCTGGTATATTGCTGGTCCACTGCCTCAACATTAGAATCATTGCTGGAGTAGAGTTCTGTTTTTGTGGATCATAGCTCCTAAATAATTCAGTTTTAGCTTTTACAGTCTTTACCTTGGTTACTTTTTCTCTCAGACTGTTTTCATCCATACATATAATATGATCAAATGTGGTAAAGTCTTCTTGGCTAATCCCCTGGGCAATGTGATTCATGAGAATACCATCCTTCTTCATGCAGTTCTGCCATCAGTGATAAAGACGGCTTTCTGTTTCATGGGGATATGTGCATGTCGCTGTACTATCTGTTCTCCAGGTATTTGAAATGTTTTGAACAATTATAAGTTTTCTGAGAACTGTTTCTATAGTGGGTGATGGTATATGTTACCCAGACGCACACAGTGCCAACTTGGGCATCTGCTTGGCCATCTTCCCCTGACTAGGGTGATTTGAATATGCCAAATTCCTCACATCCTCTCTGTCAGTAGTACCTTTCCTCTTGTTGAACTTTATATCTTATAGGGGAAAGTTCACACTGATACTAAGGTCTAAGATCAGATTTTGTGAATTATTAGTGAAACAATTTTATTCTGGACAGTTATTGGAATCTATCCAGCATAGGAATTTTTCACTGATTTGCTTACAGGGGAAGATGATATCTGACACCCAGACTTCAGAAGGTACTGGACCTGTTGTTTTCATAAACAAGACTAAAATATTAGCTTTAGTTAATTATCTTCATGTATTTCTAGAATAATTTCATGTACGTGGTTCTTAAAAGATAAAAATATATCTAACTTGACTAAATGGATATTTTAAAGCCCAGTGAACAAAATTAGGCTATTCACTGCCTGCCCAATGGATGAGCAAACTAAAACTTTTGGAAGAAATGGAAAACATAAAAACAAGCCTAGTGAGAGTATTCATTTAAATAATAAACAGTGTCAATGCTTTGAAATTCTTTCCTTAGTTGCCCATTGGAGAAAAAATTTCATAACACTATAATGGAAAAACCTGAGAAATTTCCCCACAACGTCAACATTCTGATCATGTGACTAAGAATTAGTGAGGCAGTTTTAATTAGTATAATATGACCATTACTTCCCAGTGGATATGAGTATCATTATCTATCTCTGAAGACTCATCAAAACTTCCTCAAAATTTTATTGTAGTCAGTTAGCAGTCTGTTAAAGGAAAGTCAGAGTTCTCGCTGGGACTGCTGGTAAGATAGGAAAGCTAAAATTACTCTCTAAGTACTTTTTCTCTCTCATGTGTGGATCCAGGAACTCTGACCTGAGAAATTTATTTATGCATGAATTTTAAGTCTTAATTCCTTCACTTTCTTGGCTCCTGTGTTCTTTCTGGTCAAAGTTTGTTACATAATTCTCTGTCAGTGGCTCTAGCCTTTTACATGTTGGTTGATGCCAGTGTCCTCTGGTTTGGACTATAGATGCCTCAGGGCAGTAGCTCTTATGACCGGTTCTACCACGCTGTTTGGTGGTGATCATGGTGACAAAGTGGTTTGTTCCTTTGATTTGAAATATACCCTTGACTTCTGAAGATTAGTAATATGGCAACTGTTTCTTGGTACTCATCTACTTTTAAATTATCTGTATCATATCAAAATAAAAGGTTAGCTATCATTCATTGATCATTTTCTGGGTACCAGAAGTGTTTTGAGCATTTTACATTTATTATTTCATCTATTTCTTATCACAGCTCATTGAAAGTGGTGGTGGTGGTGTTCTTATTATTCTCATTTTGCAAATGAGTGAACTAATGCTTAGAGGTGTTAAGTAATTTGCCTACTGTCATACACTTAGAAATATTACAGCCTTTATAATATAAAGATAATATGAAATAAATTATAGGCTTTATCTGACTTCCAGTGCATTGGTTTCAATCACTGCACCGTGATTTTCTTTGAGTCCCTATGGACATTTACATGTGCTATTGATTCTTTTATGTTTCTGAAATCTGTATTTTTTTTTAATTTTGAAATTTCTGTCTTAAGCTTTATTACTTTCAAAAATGATAAAAGTACATTAATGTGCTAATTAGCTCAATCACATGAATAACATGATGTGAATTCAATTCAGCTTAAAAATATTAATTCTCACAGCATACAATGAAATGCTTCCCAGAATCAGACAAATTGTGAGGTTTATGAAAACAATTTCCTAAGACTTTCAACAGGAAATTTAAGTTCAGGTGATTACCTCCCCAAAGCCACATGCATTGGGAGTTAATTAGATTCAGTATATGCATTTTTTAGAAGGGACACAAATATTCAGCCCGTAACACCAGGAAAATCAATATATAGTGACTCAAAGTCCCCACTTACCTCATGTGGTAGGTCCTTCTGGCAGTGTTGCAAGCTACCAACCTAAACAAAAACATTACTATCAGGCGTGACACAGACCCCTTCCCAGTACCTAAGGGCAAAAAGCAGGATCAAATTCTTTACTACTTAGTGTACAACCAAAGAAATGAAAAGTTGTATTCCATTGGTGTACAATGAATCCAAATGCATTCTGCTGTCATGTATAATTAAATAGAACAAAGAAAGAATAGAAAAATCCTTCTATTGCAGTTGTATTTCAGTAGGTAAACCCATTAAAATGTACATACATATATTTATTATATATTTATATATTTAAAAAGATATTTTTGAAATCTGTATTTTAAATTCTTTTCTCTTATACAGTGCTTACAGAGTTACTGTGATTGTAATAGCATAACCTTGAAAAACTAAAGTTTTTCATTTCTTTGTTTTAATTTATTAGTCAAAAAATTCTAAGAACTTCTCAAGTAACTATTCCATTTAAACTCCACAAGTAACTATTTCATTGAAAAGCCTGTTATTTTAACTTTAATGCCATTTAGAATATGGTAGTGAAGGTTCTGGTCAATTGTCATTACTGGCTACATTTCATATTTTCATAATTCTATAGATATGTTTCATTCTTTCTGATGTGGTTTTCACTAGATTTTGATAAATAGACTATATTGTGTGGTTTTTTTTTTCATTGAGAGAATGTTGGAGTTAAAAATAATCACAATAATAATTTTAAAAGAACATGCTGACATTTAGATCTAAAGACTTTTTCCTCTAGGCTATAAAGTCTTAAAAAGTAGGTCATACTTTGGATTGAAACTCTGAGCAGATACTTGCTCTCTGTATTAGCTTACTTTTTGATCTTAAAGCAGCACTTATTCTTGACTTCAGGAAGTTTTAAATTGTCCTTCCAAATTTGGAAATACTGTATGAAATGAAAAATCACCAGTTATTTTAAGGATGAAATTAAGGAAACAAGTTCAGTACTCTTCTGTCTCCTTGAAGAATTAGAACTTTTCTTCTATCAGTAATCTAAGCTAGAAATATGAGATAGTTAAAAAGTACAAAAGTTGATGTTCACTTGAATAAAATTGAAGTATAGGGTACTACTGTTAAAATTCTACAGGGTGACTTTTCATCAACCGGAGGACAGTAGAGTCTGAGGATTTTGAAGGCTATACCCTCAGCGCAGCCTGCTTCACTGAGTTAGCATAATTGTCAATTCACTTGCTTCCTGTTACTCTGTCCATTACAAGAAAACTGTTGTGGGTCTTTGAAACTGTTTTTTTCTCAGTTCTGCCACCACTACAAACCACTAAAGAACATGACTTCAACCTTTTCTTTTGTTTCTCTGATTCACAACATCTTTTCTTATAGTTAGAATTTCTTTTCCAGACTCTCATTAGAATTTCTCTTCCAGACTCTCCTGTACTGTAATAGCTGCCTAGTTCTAGTAGATAAAAATACCAGGCTTGTTTTTCTGCTAGAGGTGTGATGACTAAATACCAGTGGTTGTTATTCTACAGTAGCATAGAATTTATTTTTTATACCCACTATTTTATACAACCACTATTTTAGAAAGGCCTATTCTATGGGCCATCTGTGGGGATGGGATTTTATTAAAGGTTACTTTAAAAGCTTCAGATTTAGTAACTTTCAGCATAAGGTTTTCTTTTAATATACCTATAGGAATTTCAAAAGGATGATTGCCAAGAAGTGTGGTCACTGATTTTTCAGAGCAGGTATCCCTTTATTAGTAAAACTCATTTAATAAGTATTTATTTCAAGATTAACTATCTGGTGATGATTCATTTCACATTTAAGTTCGTTTAGTATATTGTATTGTTCCTCCTGCCCCTCCCCAGTTACCCTCTCTGCTTTTCTGCTCCTTACTCTATTAACACTATTTTTTCTTTCAGATGCTTGCTAGAGTTTATTATTTCTTTCCTTTCTTTGTCTATCTTTTCACTGTCTTAATTTACTGAAAATAATTTAAATTCTTTAGGTTTAGAAAATCAGAATTATATTCTCATTATTGTTATTTATGTTTGACATAATAATCTTGGTTTTTGTTGCCAAAATTTAAAATAGGGTGACAGTTGAAAATGAGCATGTAGATTACAATCCTATAGCCAGATATTTAAGGGGTTCCATTTAAGATGATCTAAGAAAAGAATATTTCCAGAATGAAACTGTCCAGATATGACATATACCAGGTACACATGACAACCAGGAAATGGTTGTATAATTAGAATCTGAAAAGAGAATCCTGAGGGAAGTACAATGCCTAGGAATATACGGTGAACATGAATTTTAAACTGACAGACAAAGTGAGACAACTACCTCTGTCCTGCTTACCTAAGAAACAAAGAAAGTAATATGAAGAATGGCATAGGAAGAATATAACTAGAGAGCAGTAAATACTCATCACAAAGATGGTTTTATGTCTTTAATAATTCAGAAGTTCATTTTCTTACTGCCAGCTTTAATTAATTTCATCAGCTTTATAAATGGAGAATATGGACCAGTATTCTCAATTAAACTATTTACTAAATAAATACTATTGTTCAGTGCATTATCTTTATAATACTATAATCCAAACTGTGAAATCAATGCAAAACTGATTTTTGCATTGATTTAATAGTGTTTCGGGGGGAGGAGGATGGGGTTGTGAGCATTTAGTATGCAGGATGTGTTTTCTTAAAGAGGAATGAAATCTTGTTTGCTAATAAATTAGTAAACCTAGACATATCATAAACTTCAAGTAACAGGTCTTCCACCAAATACAGTGTTAAGAGGTAAGTCATTGTTCTTCAGGAACAAACATTACAGTTTAAAAAAAAATTGTTAGGCCTCAATTTTTGTGTCTTTCTTTTAGGGAAAGACACATTTAGGGAAAAATAGTTTTGATTTTTTTCAAAAATGTTTCTATCCTCACCCAAATGAAAAGATAAAATAAGAAAAAGCTCCCTTTTTAGCATTTCTTTACAAAGGCTAAAGCTTGGTTTTGGTGGTTGTTGCTATTAAACAGAGAAAAATTAAATAATGAAATAAATGAGGTCTTTTCCAGCCATGTTTTTTATAATGTGACTCTCATGACACTATGCAGACTGTAACCAGATACATCCGGTGCAAAGCTACCTGCCGAAACCTTGTGAACTTTCTCATGAGAGTCAAAACATAGTCAGAGCTTGCTTTTCCAGGTAGCTTGTAATTCATAAAAGAAAAACAACAGGTCTACTTTTGATAACCTGTTGATATTTGCAATCTTACTAAGCTATGCCTCTATGTTAAAATGAACTTAGGAACACGATATTTATGAAAAACAAAAGCAAAACACCAGATAATTACCAGTTGGAATAAATTTAATGTCTTGTCTTTGTATTGTGCCTGTGACACTCTTAAACTCATCTGGCCCTTGTTCATGCTGTCCTACATCAGCTAAGTGTTCACATGTCCACACATTAACTGTGTCATTTAGTATTGACTGAATGTCTAAGCCCTTGCATTCTGTTCTCTTCAGGAAAGGCATCATACCAGGTCTTTCAGGCATGTTTAATTTCCTCCTGTTTTCATCTACCCTCATGCAGCCATTCCACCCTAGAGTGATGCCATCACTTAGAAATTCACAAGCTAATCCCTATATTGACTTGAATTAGTGAATAACATTTTTTTCTTTTTAGAATAATATTTTCCAGAGAAAGAGGACTATTCTTTTAGTGGTAATCTGTTGGCAACTAAAACATCAGCAGACATTCTCTTCACCAATTTTGTGTCATCTTGAGTTTATGAACAAAAATAGAAGACAGGAATATTTCTTCAGTTTTGAATTAAACAACTCTATAGTTGAATACTACTTAACTTGTTTATAGTTTGTTATTCATGGAATTTTGAATTTCTCTTACTGAAAGGAAAAGTAACAAATTTTCAAATACGAAGATATCATTTCATATATAAAAATGATAACTTGGAGCAAGAATTTTCTCTATTTTAAAATTTTATCTCTTTTAAATTGCGTTGACCCTGTTCAATTTTGCTTCTTACTAGTTACTATTATGATATCAATTTGTTTTCCATTAATAACTTGTCAATGGCCACTAAGTGATTTTTGAAATGACCTTTAGAAATCATTTTGAAATGACATGAAACTACACAGTGTGAATTTTCAGTGGAAAGCTTTCTTAAAAACAAAGTTCTGTGCTCTACTTAATGAAAATAAAATTTAAAATCTAAAAATATATGGTAAAAAGAGTTCTTCATGATCACCAGAAGAGATTCATGTAGGAAAAGGGCTTGGACTATAAGGCTGACAGAGAGAAAAGAGACAAGTTCTCCAAAAAGAACAGCTTAAGCAAAGCATGAAGTCGAAGATAGAAGTCTTTCCAAGAGACAGTGACATTCAAGGTTTTCTTAAGCTAAGGATTTTCATTGGGAGGTAGGAACTAAGACCAGCAATCTAGGTTGGGGCCAAACCATGAGTTTTATTAGGCTTGTTTTTTAGATATTTATTTGCTTGCATATTTTACAATGTCAGTTCAGGAAGATATGTACATATAGAAATAACATGATCAATAAAAAGTTTTAGAACATTAATTTGGTGGAGGCATACAGGATGAATGGGATGAGAGCGAGGAGATTGCGCCTTATATTGATTTATCATAAAAATTATAATGAAGGGCAGGAGCTTCATGGGAAGTGGCACTTGTCATCCTGAGAAGGTCAGTTAACCTTTATGATCCTTTGTGTTTTTTCTGTCTGGAAAATAGACATGACACAGGGTCTTTCCTAATTGTCTCACTGGATTGTTTTAAGCATGAAATGGAGTATATATAAAAGTGCTTTGTAAGTGGTAAAGCTCATATATATTCAGCCTGATTTATTTACTATATTAATATCAACATTTAGTGGTAGTTCAGAGAGTATAGATATTATACTAGCCACCGAAAGGAGGTATTGGATGTGAGAGAAAGATGATCTTAAGGAATACTTGGTCAGAGTTAAAGATAATGCTTAGTGACTGAGCAGTGTACTAAATGAATTTTTAAAAAAGTCAAGATTAGGGGCAGGTTTAGAGGTAAAAATGTATGAGTATAGTTCTAGGAATGTTATTTGGAGGAGATGATAGTATATCTAAATAAAGATGTCTTTTATGTCTAATGACATAAAAAGACTGCTAGACATAAAAGACTGCTTGAAAGCAAGGTATGAAACAGTGAGCCTGAAATTTGGGGATTGTTTGCATAGCAGATAATTGAAGCCCTGTGCGTTCTTAAACCTTGGGACAGTGCATATGGAGGGGAGGGCAGACATATAAGGGCAAAACCATGCATGTGTTTGCTCTTTCACATGCTCTCTCTCATATGTTCCCTCCCTATTTTGAGGAGAAAAATAAACTCTCCTTTATCTTCTTCCACTGCCCATCCGCCCACTTTTTTTTTAATCCTTCCTTGAAACAGCAACATGTCCTTCAACAAGACTTCCTTGAGGGCTTTCAGAATATCAAGTAACAGAATGTGCATTATTATTATTATTATTATTTTGTGGTGCTGGGGATCGAACCCAGGCCTTGTGCTTGCAAAGCAAAGCACTCTACCAACTGAACTTTATCCCTGGCCCTGTGCTTTATTTTTATAGGGGCAAAGTGTTAAAAGAATTAACTGGCAACTTCCCACTAGCTTCGAATGAGAAAGGGCCTTTTATCTCTGAATAGATCCCTCTCCCACTTCATTTGTGCTGATCTGATGAGAATACTACTAAGTGAGTCTTGATAGTGAGGAAACTGAGAATCATTTGGCTGGGATGGTCCTGGGAACAAGACAGATCCTGGAGTCCACATCCTTGGTGGGGCTATTGCCACACTGACAGCAAGTAAAGTCATGCAGGTTCTTCCCTATTGTTTGTGATATAATTCCAGTAAGTCTTCTCTCCCATTCTGCATTTCTGTATTCTCACCAGAACAGTATGTTTCTAAAACATAACATAAACTTACCTACCTCCATACCTTTGAGTAGGTAGTTTCCCCGCCTTGAGAGTTCCTCACTTGGCCATGGAAAACCATACTCCAAGGAGCAGCTCTCTTGAGTTATCTCTCTCCATCAGTCAACTGGGAAAGAAATGATTGCTTCTTTCTTTCTACTCCAAACATTTTGTGTCAGGTATAGAAAATAGATCAGATGCCAGAATCAGACTGTATAGATTTAAATTCTGACTCTAATTAAGTATATAACCTATTTCCTCATTTTTGAAATGGATGTGACAACAAAATAATGTAGTAAAGGACTTAGCCTAGATGTGGTGCAGAGTGAATGTTTAATAATTGATCCTGTATGGTAGTGATTGTTTATATCCTGTAACCACAGCAGTGATTTCATTCTTTATTATTCACACCTGTATACATTTGTCTCCTTCGTAAGATTGGGAGATCTGTGTGTCAGGGACCCTGTTGTAGTCATCCTGCTCCCCAAAGTACCAAAAAAGTACAGTGCCTCTCTTAGAGGAAAAACTCAGTATTTGTGAGATGGTATGAACAGAGGAGCCAACTGAGTGTAGATATGGAGCAACAGCATCTGTCCAATCTGTCTTCCACTGAAACTATAGTGTCTTCAAATCTAAATTTTAAAGGCATAACATTTTGTTTTATTTCCTTTTTAAATGCTGCCTACTTTCACTCTGACACTCTCTGTCATAACATACCATGGGACACACACCTTGACCATGTTATACACAGACACCTCATTGTAGTGACAAAATTAATGTGTTTATACTTGAACAATAACTTTTCAAAAAGGAATTAGGAATAATAATCATGTAGAGGAATGAGACAAACCCAAACTTACTTTTTACTGTTTAGGTGAATCATTATTTTTAAACAAATGTGGGCAAGAGTTTTTTTAAAATGATGAAAATGGATTAGTGTGATTATTGATTAATACTCCCATGCTGTCTCTGTTTTATACAGAAAATGGAAAATATTTAATTACATATGCTCTCATTTTCTCACAAAATGTTGTAGATACAGTTTAGTAAGACATATATCCACAGAAGATAGATTTTCAATGGAAACTCAAGGATAACCAACTCTCTAGTCCTAGATGAGTGAGAAGGGGCAGCATGAAAATTAGCCATCAAGCAATTGCTTATCATTTCTAAATGCAGTATGCCCTCTCCCATTCCTGCCTTAGAAAATATTGCTTCCTCTGCCTAGAATATGCTTTGCCCATTTCTTGGCCCACTGATCTTCTATTTATCCTTCTGACCCCACTTATGTGTCACCACCTCTGTAATGACATTCATTCCTCCTGGGCGGACTTCGTCACTTCCTATTGTGGTTTGGATATGAGGTGTCCCCATAAAGCCCCTGTGTTAATGCAGAGATGTGCAATCATTAGATTGTGAGAGCCGTAACCTAATCAGCCCATCCTAGTTTGGATAGACTGGGTGATAACTGTAGGCAGGCGGGGTGTGGCTGGAGGAGGTGGGTCACTGGGGAGTATGCCCTGAAAGGGCACATTTGCCCCCTTGCCACCCCATTCAGCCTTCTCTTGGGTCCAGAGCCATGGAACTGGCTGACCATGGATTGAGTCTCTGAAACTATGATCCAAAATTAACTTTTCCTCTTCTAAGTTGGTCTTGTAGGGTATTTGGGTTACAGTGATGAAAAGCTTACATACCTCCTCCTCTCGCCCCTGTCAGAGCCCTTAGATTGTACCTTGTAAATGCCACTGTGGGTTCTCCTGCTAGCCCCAGCTTCAAAAGTGTTTAGGTGCTCCAAATGTGTAGAGAGTGGGTGAATTAATAAATGAGATAATAAATAATATGAAATCTGCTAATGGTAAAAAATCCAGATTATAGACTGGCAGCCCCTCCCATCCTCCAACTATTTGCCAGCCTTGGTTTATGTTTTGTTTTAATATAAAACTGAATGTTTCTCATGTTCTATTTGGCCACCATTTAAATAAAAGGACAGCCTGAAGAAGTAGCTTAGACAGTTTGAATTTGGGCCAGTGTATGATCTCTTTAGTAGGAGATTCTTTAATCATATTTTCTGTTGGTAGGAGGAATCTTAATCTGTAAACAATTCATACCATCACTTTTCCTTCAGCTAGTTCTTAGAAAGTGATTTAGGAGACTTATTTCGGTTTTGTGAGGGGGAAAAAGCTTGCCCTAATTCATTAGTGGCATATACACAGACTTTAAGGTACTTGATTGTTAATAACAGATTGAGTTTTCTTTAGATATTTTTTTTTATTATTTTTAATTTTATTTTT
>JAJEJO010004779.1:118820-164117 GCA_020662805.1 Glaucomys volans
CCCTCCCCTTCCCCTCCTCCTCCTTCCCCCTTTCCTTTCCTTTCCTTTCCTTTCCTTTCCTTTCCTTTCCCTTTCCCTTTCCCTTTCCCATTCCTTTCTTCTCCCCCTCCCTCCCCTTCCCTCCCCTCTCCCCTCCCTCACCTTCCCTTCCCTTTATTAGGCCTTTTTCAATGTCCTCTGCTTTTTTGATTTCTGCTCTTTCTTTCTTCTCTTTCTTCTGTGCTCCTTTTCTAATATCTTTAAGTAGGCCCTTACAGCTTTTGAGACCTCTCTTCTAATGTATACTTCAAATGTTTTAAATTCTTCTCCACACTTTGTGTCTTAGCTATCTGTCATAACAAAATACCGTAGTTCGTATGGCTTGAACAACAGATATTCACTTCTCACAGTTCTGGACACTGGGAAGTTCAAGATCACAGTGCCAGCAGATTTGATTCCTGCTGAAGGCCTTTTCCTGGTTTGTAGAGGGTCTCCTCCTTGTGACCACTTGTGACCAAGGGGGGAGGGTGCCGTGTCCAACATGTGGTCAGAAAAGAGACTCAAAAATGTAGATTTTGAAGTTAAACAGCTGAGATCAGGTGGAGTGCTGCTCTCTGATGGAGATGCAGATCTAAAGAGTCAACGCCAACAATCTTTATTTATGTAAGTCTCATTATCAGGTTAAAGACTACTCAAGCATTATTCTTTGTATTCAGGAAAGTTACAAAAGCTAGGAGATATATGTAGCTTTTCCACAGTTGCAAAGTGCAATGTTAGGAGCTTTGTATAGCTCTCAAGAAAGTCCATTGTTAAAAGTTACTGTAAAGTGGACAGGAACAGGAGAAACAGAGCTGGCGAAACATTGTGGTTGTCTAGCATAAGAATTCCTCTATCCCCAGGAGTTATGTGCCTGAGACCAAGGTCAGAGCTAATAGTACTCTTGCCCAAAGCCTCCTCATTCAGGGCATTACCACAGAAGCTAAGCATCCTGTGCCCTTGCCCAGGAACATTCCCAGGCACCAAGCATGCCACAGCCATGAGGTCATCAGAGACCCTAGTCTCAGTTACTGCTCTCCCATCCTCTGTCACTGTTCTCCACAGAAGGGACAAGTGCTGGTTTTGCTTTTTCTTGTAAGGACACTGATCCCATCATGGAAGCCACCCTCATAAATTCATTTAAACCAATCACTTCCCAAAGGCCTTACCTCCAGATATGAAAGCCTTGGATGTTAGAATTTTGGGGGACACATTTCATCCATAAAAGTTCCCCCAAACTTGATATTTTCTGGGTTTTTTTTTTTGGGGGGGGGTCACCAGGGATTGAACACAGGGGCACTCAACCACTGAGCCACATCCCTTGCCCTTTTTGTATTTTATTTAGAGAAAGAGTCTCACTGAATTGTTGATCACCTCACTTTTGCTGAGGCTGACTTTGAATTCTTGATCCTCCTGCCTCAGCCTCTCAAGCCACTGGGATTTACAGGTATGCGTCACTGCACCCAGCATTGTGTTTATGTTTTTAATAAATATAAAATATTTTCTATTGTGATTTTTATTTGCACTATGGAATACATAGAAGTATGTGGCATAATTTCCAAATATTTTTGTTTTATAAATTATTAATTGATTTCAATTTTAATTTCTTTAATTCCTTTGTGGTCAGAACTTTTCAATTTGTAAAGATTTATGTATTTCTTGATCCAGAATATAGTCTGTCTTAGGAACTGTTCTGTTTAAACTTGAAAAGAATGTATTCTGTTCTGGGATGCAGTGTCCTATAAATGTCAGGTCAACTTGTTTGATAGTATTGATCCTGTTTCCTCTATCTTAACTAATTTTATGTCTACTTATTTTATCAATTACTGAGAGAGGAAGATTGAAATCTAAAAGATAATTGTGGGTATGTCTATTTCTTTCAGTTCTTTTTTCTTCTTTCTGTATTTTAAGGCTCTATTATTAGGAATATACACATTTACAATTATGTCTCCTTCATCATGACCCCTGAATTGACCCCTTCATTATTAAATAACACATCTTGATTTCTGGAAATATTTCTTGTCCTCTAAAACAATTGCTCCAGGTTTCTTTTGATTTGTTTTTGCCCGGTCTTTCACTTCCCACTCTTTTTACTTTTAAACTAACCTAAAATGAGTTTCTTGCAGATGTATATAGTTGATTTCTGCTTTTTTATTACATATAAAAATTTTTGCTTTTTAATTGGAGCATTTCTATTTGTGCTGCCCAGTACATGTGACTTTTTAAATCTAAACTAATTAAAACAAAATTTAAAAATCAGTTTCTTATTCACAGTAGCCCTTTTCACAGTTCTAGTGGCTACATACGGTAGGTGGCTACCGTGTTGGACAGGTGGGTCTAGAACACAGGAGGATTTCCTGCCCTTTTCCTTCATGGTAGTCAAGCTCTGTTTCATGTCCATGGGAAGTCTTGGGAGAGAGCAAGTGTCCTATCTTTCCTTTTTCTCTCTGAAGAGGGAAGCTATAGGAAGGTTCCCTTCCCCTGTCAACAATAGGTAGTTGGAATCCCCAGTTGCTTGAATGCCTGTGGATTGTTATAAATTCCTATTCATTTCGTCCATCTTCTCTTTCTTCAAATTAAAATATAAATGAAAATACAATTTTTCATTTTGCTGTGACAGTTACTATTAGGTCATTGTTTGTTTTCGTGGTTTTGACTAAAACATCACATCATTAGGATCATTATTAAATATAAGATTTGAACAAGAAAAAATTATTAAAACACTTAGAATGTAAATTACAGTTTATTTCTTCTTAAAGATAGGAATTGTGTTCTACATCTGTTCTCATAAGCATGGCACAATGCCAGGGACTTAGACGACAACCTGTAAACATTTGCTTCAAATTGATTCTTAAGGAAGTGAAATTAGAACTGCTATTTTCAAATAAGTTAATGCAATGCTTAGAAGAAACAGAATATTGGTATTCTCATTTTTAGTTCTTATGAGGGCATTTTCTTTAATGAATTGCACATTTTGAAAAGAGAAACTGATTTTAATTTTGTAAAAGAGCCACCAAGTTAAAGTTGCATTACACTGATTGCAACTTTGACTTTTGAGGTAAAAAGTCAAATTTAAACCAGTTAACTCGGAAGCATAGTCCTTGAAGAAAATGCAAAAGATCATTTGGCTTCTATGATATATATTTTACCTAGATTTTAAATTGCTTTATTTTCTGTTTTCTTCCCTGCAACCCCAGCAGTGTGGTTTCTTTGCCCCTTTGTTCTGGTTCTACATCCAACTTGAGAAAAGCCACAGTTCTACAGGTTGGTGCCATTCACAGTTCTACAGGTTGGATTTATAATGTATGTTTTCTCCTTGGTTCTTCTCACCTTAGCAATCTCTATCTTCTTGTGCAGTGAGGTCTGTCATTCATCTCTTTGGGTGTTTTTGAACTTTCCCAGCTCTTCTTTGGTTCATCTTACAACCCTCCCCTGCCTGGGAGCCCAATTCCTATTCAGTTACCTCCTTTCCTTTACACAGATAAACAAGCACGATAGACTGGACTATGAACCCTCATACATAAATGTGTTCATCCCACCTTAGATTCTCAGCCTTCTTCCCTGCAGTCTCCAAGGAAGAGGTCTTTTTCTCCTAGCTCCTCTCTAATCCTTCCACCTGTGCGTTTGATCATGTCCTTCCTGTTTCCTCTGAGCCCTAATTCTATCAGTTACTTCCTTTCCTGTGTTTTTATCCTTTTCATCCCTATTGGCTCCTAGAAAATATGCTCAAGTTTCTGCTTTTCATTTATTTCATTTAACAGAAGCTTCTTCCAACTCTTTCTTCTTTCATTGCCAGGTTTCTACCCAGAGTAGACTATTTGCTGGGTTCATTTTCACAAATTTCACCCCTACCAAAGTTACTGAGTACAACTTAAATTGCTTTCTTACATACTTCATTATCCAGCTTCAGGCTCTCACCTGGACCACTGCAAGTGTTTCTGACTCATCTCCCTGCTCAGTCTTCCATTTTCTAGTTTACTTTTCTTAACACTAAATAGCAGAGTGACTTTTTAAAATCCTGATAGTGATCACCTTATTTCTCTATCCTTAAAATCTTTCAGAGGCTCAATATTTCCAACAAGGTAAAGATCAAAACTCTGTAGAAGGGAATGTGAAGCTGCTAATGATCTGACCTCTAGCTCTTCAGTCTTATCTGCTACTGTTCTATTATTGAGTCCCACTGTAGTTCCCAAGTTATATGCTATTTCACACTTTCGAGTCTCATATGGTCTGAGTCTTCTAGCAGAGTAACATGTCCTCTATCCCTAGAAATCTCCTACTTAACCTTCAGAGGAGGTTCAAAGACCATGGCCAGGCATCCTTACCAGGCTTTACCAGACTTCTCTTTCCTCCCTTCCCAACCTGTCACCATTATACTACCATTGTAAAGTGGACTTTTTTGGTTGGTTTTACTCTATAGTTTGTGTATACTGTCTTTATTAATTATATAATTTATTGTAGATATTTATTTTTATGTTTACTTCCTTTTCTATTTTCTAGACAGAGCTCCTTACTAGTAAAGAGCCTTTTTTTCATTTTTGCCATCTGCCACACCTATCTTAGTGCTTCTCACATAGCAAGGGCTTGATAAATGTTTATAGAATTAGCAAATTTCAGCATATATTATTTGCTGCTTCTTCTATAGGCTTAGTGTTATACTTTCATATTTACATGACAAGTTTTGGATCATATGTATTTAATACCACTGAACTTAATACTGGCTGCTGTATCATTTTCTTTTTCTTTTCTATGGTACTAGGGACTGAAGCCAGGGGGTGCTTGGCCAATGAGCTACATCCCCAGTCTTTCTTATTTTTTATTTTGAGAAGAACTCGCTAAGTTGCTGAGGCCTTGAGCTTTTGTAACCCTCTTGCCTAGCTTCCCAGGTTGCTTGGATTATAGGCAAGCACTACTATACCAGGCTTTGTGTCATGTAGTTTCCAGTTCTAAAGAGCGGGAAAAATAAATTTATGGCTAGATAAGGTAGTCTATCTGAATATATAGGTCTTGCATTCATGTTGCAATAGAATACATTACCAGTTCATCCATGCATTCTATTTCTAATTAAATCATAACAAATTAGAGAAAAGATTTTGTGAAATTTATGATCACTTTTTCTTGGCATCCATTCTCTCTCCCTTTATTTTCATATAGCTTCCAGAGTTGTCTAAAATGCAATCTGACTATTTAGTCTTCTGCTCATGACCCTTTGGTTCTTCCTTCCCATTCACTTATATTCTAGTTACTTTGATAATCTCCCACTTTACCAAATTCAACATCTTGTTCTCAGCTAGACTTGTATTGAAAGTTTGTTTTTGCTGCAGAGCCATTCTGCAACCCCTTTGCACCTGCAGCTGGTAAGACTCACTCTTCTCTACTCTGAGCATGTGGTTCAAGCGGATAAACGTAATAGCACATTGCCAGTGTTTGTGTTAAATGAGTCCATCTTCTCCATGCATCTGCTGCACAGACGCAGAAACAGTAAGTTGTTTCAACTATTGGCTGCCAGGGGAACAGAAGGGTTGCCACAACACAGTTGACAAACAATCCTCCAAATATGTAAAAAGCATCAACTTGTGCTTCTGGAAAATCAAAATCATAAAGAACTATACATTTTTGATACCTGACTTGACTTGGTTTCCTGCATCCCCATGTAGAGACTGGACTGTTCTCTGAAGCATCTTTAGAAGAATACATTTGAGGTTCACTCAGCTTTTGTAGGAAAGAGTACTTGAAATCTTTCTGATGTCACTGGCAAATTGCTTTGTAGTGAAGTTGAATTGTGCACCCCTTGGAAGCTGGGTCTTTTGACTAACTTTGATAAGGTTGGCTCCAAGGAAACCCAGCATCCTTTTTACTCTGTGGCGCCACTAGGCCCGCCAACCTGCCCTCCCTCTTCCTCCTCCCGCTTCCCCACCTTCTCACTATCCCTCACTTGAACTGGCTGCCAGAGTTCACAGACAGCTGGGCAGAGAGTGGCTAAATCGCCCAGCTGCCCGGGAAGCTTGGCGGCCAGGCTGAGGGAAGGAAGCATCGGCTCTCTTTGAAGGTTGGCTGCCAGTGAATCTCAGGCAGCTGGACTTCAAAGAGGGGACCGCTGGGCTTTCCCTCCTGTCTAGGCAGGTCATTCCACGGTGCTGTGCTTCCGGTGTTGGCATGATGTTTTCCAAGTTCCTCTTCAGTTAAAGAGCTGAATTGAGAGCTGCACTTGCATTCACATGTGTGTCTCTTATATGTTACAGACAATCCAAGCCCTCATACCCTGTCACTCTAAACTTAAGAGATAAAGATAAGGAGAAAACATCTTATAAAGGGCAGCTAAGGAGATCCACAGCCGTGGGATTTCCTTATTATCAGCTTGTTACTATTATTTACCAAGTTTTAAATTACTTCAGGGACTTCTGGTACGATCTTGAATACAGAGGCTAATCAGCCTATGCTTATGGACTGAATTTAGCTGGTGACCTGGAATTAAGTGGAGCCATGGTGATAGTTTTATCTGTTTACAGAAATGGGTACAGCACTCACCCACTATCACACACTTGCTGCATTTACCCACCTTTCACCTTTGAATTCCACCAGTGGTTGGTGAGAAAATGGGCCTAGTAGAGGAAAAACAAGGTGTTGTATGAATAGAGTCCAGGCCCACTTTAGTTGCAAATGGGGGTCAGAGTAAAGGGAGCCTAAAATCAGAAAAGCCAGAATATATGCTGCATACACTGGTGGTTAATAGAGCAGACCCTACAGTCAGGCTGCCAAGGTTCAAATCCTGGCTTTGCTGTGTATGGGCCATGTGACCTAGAGCAACTGACTTTACCTTTTTTGTACCTCATACTCTCCTGGAAAGTGAGGCTAATGGTAGTACTTACTTCACAAAGCAATTGAAAATATTGGTTAACAGACACCATACACTTAGGGTAGTAGGTAGCCCATGGTAGGTACACAATGAATGTTAGCTGTTATTATTATGTACCAGCTCCCATTGACTGGGACTAGGAGGAAATGACATGTGACTGACTTGTGATGTTTACTCTCCCTGCATGGATAAAAGACTGCTACTTTCTGCCTTGGATTGAATTTGTAATAGGATATTTTGAAAATCCTTAATAGTGTAAATAATGTATTAGGTAATTTGAAGGAGAAAGCAGTTATTTCATATTATCGATTCCTTTCATTGCACTGTCTGCCTTGGGGATATAGGAGACTTGATTCAGTGAAGGCCATTACTATAACATTCTCCCATACACAACCAAAGGAAGAAACATGGCAGCTTATCATAAAGGGGTGTTTTGATCAAGAAGATAGCTCCTAGAGTTAGAATCAGGGTTAAAGGTTTTGCTCTGACAACTTCTTGCCATATGTATTTGGGTACGTTATCTCACTAAGCCTCACTCAGCCTTGTTTGTAAAATGAGATAATTACATATAATTCAGGAGGCTTTTTTAAATGACATAGAAAATGTATGTTTTACCACCCTAAATCGCAACATGTTTGATAAATGTAGCCGCAACATGTTTGATAAATGTAGTCGCTGCTGTTATCGTTATCACTGTAATTGCTACCATTAGGGTTACAAGTTATTGAATCACAGGAAAGCCTCTAATTGACCTCAATGATCTGAGAAATAGAGGGCCTTTTCCTAAGGTTTTTGTTCTCTCTAGATCAAAGTTGAGCTGATTTGGGGCCAAATCTAGACTGCTACCTCTTTTTCTAAACAAAGTTTTATTGGAACACACAGCATTACCCATTTGTCTCTGTGTTGTCTGTGGTTGCATTCATTCTACAATAGCAGAAGTGAATGGTTGTGACAGTCTCTAAGGTCCTCACAGTCTAAAAAACTTACCATTTTTTTCCTTCCAGCAAGTTTGCCAACCCTTGCTCTAGATATGTGTTTTCCCAATTAAGATTCAGAGAATGTGCTGGACGTGGTGGTGCACATCTGTAATTCCAGCGCCTCGGGAGGCTGAGGCAGGAGGATCATGAGTTCAAAGTCAGCCCCAGCAAAATCAGGGCCCTGAGCAACTAACTTAGTGAGACCCTGTCTCTAAATAAAAATACAAAATAGGGCTGGGCATGTTGTTCAGTGGTTGAGTGCCCCTGAGTTAAATTCCTGGTATCCCCCCCATTAAAAAAGATTCAGAGAATTTTACTTCAATCCATGCCTGTATGTGCTATCTGAAAAAAAAAATAAATGGTTCTGTAGTCAAATAAGTTTAGGCAATGTTAAAGAGCCTGATTTTTTCCAGGAGTACTACTTAAAAGATCTGGCTTTTAATATACTGATGTGTATTGTGAATCTTTAAGACAAGGCCATGGTATGCAAATAAACTCTAGTTTCCCAGGCTTACTTGACTATAGCCCCCACCCCCATCCCCAATATGATAATGTTACAGAAAACATTCTCTGGGAAACCCTGCTCTTGGACTATCTCTCTGGAAGGACTTTCTTCTTAAATCATTCCTCTTGGTGATTTAGGTGATATTCTCATTTGGAGACCTATGGAATATCACATGAGATTCTCTATTTGTTACCTCATTTTTTTCCCCCATTAAAAATTATATTTTGCTTAAAATGAAAACAGTAAAATCTGCCAGTTATTTAAATTGTCTAATCAGATAATATCCTCATCTTTAAATGATTCTGTATGATGTCTCAGGATTATAAATCAAAGTCTCAAAGTCCAAGAAAGACAAACTGTTTCATTTCATGCCTTTTTGAAATTTTAAAAGCACAGGCCCACTGTAGGGCTTTAAAATTTTTTTGCATCCAGATTTCTGAAACATAAATCTCGAGTGCCTAACTGGTATACCGGCTGATCTCAGCTAGGGTTTATAAGAAGAGAGATTAATGTGAAGGTAACTTGTGCCCTAGCCATAAGGGGTTTGTTTTATAGACTAAAGTAAACACCTTGAATTTCAAGTTGCAAGCACATGGGGAGCCAGAAGATTCCAGAGCACTGTCGTCATATTGTGCCTGTGACTCACACATCTCAGTGGCTGAGCTTTTTTCTGCAGCTGCAGCTTCCAGCTGGTCATCAGATAGAGCCCTAGGTAGTCACACACTGCAGTCACCTGGTTTGAAATGACCAAATGGGCATATAGTTGCAACATAGTCCAGTTGTGAGTGAAGGCTGGGTTCTCTCTTTGCCAAACAGATGATAAATAAATGCTAAGTCATAGCTGAGAATCTTAGTGGTTGTTGCAGTGAACCTGGGCTAAGAGTGGAGAACCCTGCTGTGAAGTGCAGCCCTGGCCATAAATGCACTCTCCTCTCTCACTTGTGAGTTTCTCACCAAACCTGACACACTGCTTGGCTTGTAGTCGGTGCAGTAAATGTTCTATGAAAGAAAAGAGGTCAAACATGTTTTCCCCCTTTCCCAGCTTGCACATCATTTCAAGAGTACCCCATGTTTTAAATTATTTCTTCTCAGTGTCATGTGTCTCACTGGGTTGTCAGTGAATGTGGTTGGCATTGTAAATGTGGATTCTAAAGTTTTTAGATCTCACTTTTACATTATGGAGAATGATGAATGGACTTTGATTATGTCCCATTGTCTTTTGCCTTTGAATTATTTCTTTAAAAGAAAGGAAGAAAAATAGGAAGGAAGGAGGGGAGGGAAAAATGGCTGAAACTTAATTTTTTAAAGACGTTAGAAACTTAGAAAACTGTCAACTTACTATGAAACATATTGTTTCCTTGTGACATGCTCTAAAGTTCAGAGTTTCATTTTCTATATTAAGTATGTTCCTCTTATAAGCACCATGATATGTGATGTATGACATTGTACTCTACGACTGTCACTGGATTCTCAAGTTCAGATTGTGTGCCTGGGAAGAAAATAATCTGAAGCTGACCTACTTGAAAGAAAGGGTCAGAAATGGGGAGAAAGAACTTTCATCTAGTACCATAAAGAAAAGCAACTGAAGTATAACCCTTCCTTCCCTCACATATCCTCCAAGAGTGAGCTATTTCCAAGTGTTCTCCTGTCCCATTTCTATATTACCATCTGCAATAATTGTAGCTAAAGGACAGTTTGGTGTCAAAGAATATGTAGAAGAAATGATGACTATAAGTCATTGGAAACAGACTTTAACTTCCTAGGGATGATGGTTATCTGAAGTCAACCATGATAAGAATCAAGAAACATTGCTAGAGAGAATTCTCATAGGTACAGAAAATGTAAAGATGAGGAGTGTAATGATTTTATATAGTATGAGACATGGATAAAGTAGAATAAATTTGAATGACAGGGTCACAGGACTAGAATATGATGGATATTATTTGGTAGAATGTTAAGTAGAGGAGAAAGAATGAACCTTCTTAAAAAAGTTGGTAATAATGCCCCCATGTAATGTTTACTATGCTGGGCATGGTTCACATTCTTTATGTTGTGTCAGTTAATTTTTGCAACATAATAAACTACCCCTAAAACTTAATGGCTTAAAACATTTTTTATTTAAGATTCTGTGTGTCAGTTAAGTGGTTTGGGTGGTGCTTCTGGTCTGGGCAGGTTTAGCTGATTTCTGTGGGGTTCTGTATTGCATTTGCAACTGATAGCTGACCTGTGGTTGAGGGTCTAGGATGGCCTCCCTCATATGTCATATGTCTTGCCCTCACCTAATTGTCAGCTAGTGCTAATGGGATGACCCAGCACATGTCACTGATCATCCAGGAAGCTAGTCCATACTTTTTCACCTGGTGGCTATGTTCCAAAAGTAGCAAGAGAGCCATCCCAATGTACATTCCTTTGCAGATCTTTTCTTGTGTCTTATTTGCTAATGTTTCGTGTTAGTGTTCTCTGAAAAGCAGATGCCATGGCAGCATTTGATATATAGGAATTCTATTGCCAAATTGCCATGAGGGAAAAATAGCCAGAAGAGGCTGGAAAGGAACCAGTGGTGATGCAGTTCTGACCTCTAGGAAAGAAAGAGGGAAGGGAGGGTAAGAAGTACCTCAGACTGCAGGATAGTTCTAAGAAAGCTTTGGCCAGGTCAGTGGGAAGTCCTGAGCCTAAGTCACCCTGTGAGTGTTCCAGCTACAATTGGGACTACTGTTTGATTAAGCTTATAGTAGTCAACAATCCCTTTTTGGAAAGACTAGGGGAAACATCACAATGCATACTTGCCCTAATGCGTAGCAGTAGGAATCTGTCTTTGACATCAATAGTCATTTGGTCTGAAAATTAGCTCAGATATGGGAACAGAGCAAAAAGATCATGACTTTTTATTGGGGTGACCACCCTCAGCCTCCTGCTTTCGCATTCATCCCTCTTTCTCATTGTAGATTTGCTTTTTCTATTTTCTTGTTGGTTGCCCATTATTCTGTCTGCAGGGATGCCCTGTAGTGTCTACCATCTTTGCAGTTCCCTATGCATCAAGCCCTGTTGGATGCCTCTTCAATTTTGCAAGTCATTACAGCAATTGCAGCCTTTTGCTTCTAGTAATTAAACCGGGCAAGTTGACTTTTATTATTTCAGACCCCATGTTTCCATGGTTATTGCTACCCCAGCTCTGTGACTAGCCCTGGGCTGCACAGGAGAGCTGCCACTAAACTTCTTAGTGATGCTGATTCCCTCTGACCTGAGCATTCCTGATGGTCTTGTTGAATGGTGTATCCTCTGGACTCTCCCTTGAAAAATAATATTCTGTGTTTTCTGACTTGATAAAATACATCCATTTCAGCATGCTCACTTCTCCCATCTTTCTTACTCTTTTCTTAATCATCTACAATTGGGCATTTTTGCTTTACTCAACAATGACCATCACTTTTCTAGGCTTCTAGTAGTATTCTAGAAGCAAAGTTGTCCCCTGAGATCCTTGCTAGGGTGTTAAATCTTATGTCCAAAAATGGGTCCCCAAATCAATGAATCTTGTTTACATAGTCTTACATCCCAGCCCCCTGATCAAGCACCCCCAAAATCCAAACTCAGGTTGTATTTCATGACTCCTGCCAGTAGGTGCTAGCTAATTTTTGAATCTCTTTTGGTATATATTCTCTTTCCTTGCTTATTATGCCCTGCTCTTACCCAGCTGAGTAATACTGAGTTTATCCCTAATTATTACTCTGGCAGTCAGGAGAGAAGGTAGGGACAGGTCCTCAGAAGAGGTACCTGGTCCCTTTGGAGTTGGGGTTGCAGCAGGAGGAAATTCTAGTTTTTACTAGGCAAAAGGGAGTCACCTCTTTAAGCTGTGAAAAGTCCTGGAGTTTTGAGAGGGTGGTTGGGATGTCTACAATCTAGCATCCTATGGGATATCTGTCCAAAGTATATTCTGACATTTCAGGATCCCAGGGTTTCCCACTAGAGCCCTGACTTTAGTTTAGTTTTGTTTTAACTACCCAGGGCCTCAAGCATGCCAAGCAAGCACTCTGCCACTGAGCCACATCCCCAGCCCCAGAGCCTTGACTTTAGAATAACAAACCTGCCTTGGCTGAACATTTAAATGTCTCTAGAGTTCTATAAATCTATCAGGTTTTCTGTTTACTGCTCAAATGTGTCAGGAGATAACAGCCTCTTTGGAAGCTGCTGAAGTGGTCTACTTAATCTTTACCTGTTAATGCCTCTCATTTTCTTATTTTCCCTCTGCAAAACAGCAGTAAAACTTAACAGTAATCAACAGACACTGTCTTTGTAGACAAGGTTCCTTGTCATAGCTTTTAAATGCCTAAAACATGCATCTATGAGGGCATTCCTATACCCGGATCATCTCTAGTACTTGGACCAGTACCACATTCTATTTAGGACAACTTTAAATACAGAATTGAAAACACAGAATTGAGTAGAATTGTTTATCACTAAGCTTGAAAATAGATTCCCAGTGAGAAAGAATTTTTCTACCTGTTAAGGGGTCCTAGGAATAGATTTGAGGGGACAATCAAATGTTAAAACACCCAATTTGTGAAGTAGCCTAGTGCTTGCTTCTTGCTTGTGGAGTTTGTGTTTTGACAGCATAGTTGTATTTTAGAACCTTTCTGAATAAAGGTATCCACTATAGATTAAACCTTGTGGTACTGACACAGGCGGAGAGACAGAAGGTTAAATGTAACTTGATCTTTGGGGATTGGCTAAAAGGGCAGGGGTGGAAAGATAGATATAAGACATGTTATTTTAATAGATTAATAAACTCAAAAATAGAAAGATTAAACATCTTAGCCAGGTTCAGTCTTAAAGTTAGTAAGCTAAAATTTTGTTCTAGGTCACCCTGACTCCAGGACCAGTATTCTTTCTATTAAATTTTTCTCTATTTTCAGTTAATGCAATTAAATCATTTCATTTAAAATATTTTGTTCCATGGTTTTAATTTATTTTGATACTTTGAGGGTTGTCCTCCTATGTTGATAGATACTTGTAGAGCAAGAGATAGATATTGGAATCTAGGTGGAAGCAACTGCTGGATGGAAACTCACTCACCCTTGGTACCACCATAAAATGCTTGAATTATTGAGAAGTTCAGAAACTGGTATGTTTCAGACTTTGTGAAAGATATCATAGCTTTCTTATTAGGAGGACTGTGAGAATCTGTTCTATGCCTCTGACATTCCTCGTAGTGGTTTGTTGACAATTTTTGGCATTCCTTGGCTTATAGAAGCTTCACCTTGATCTATGCCTCCTCAGAATGTGATCTTATTTGGGAATAGGGCCATTGCAGATGTAATTAGTTAAGATCAGGTTATACTAGAATAGGGTGGATCCTGAATCTAATATGGTTGGTGTCCTTATTAAAAAGGGGAAACTCAGAGATGCTGCACAGGAAGAACACCATGTAAAGATGAAAGCAGCTCTCAAATGGAGGCAACCCTGCTGACACATTGATTTTGAACTTCTAGCCTCTAGAAATATGAGATGATAAATTTTTGTTGTTTAAACAATCCAGTTTGTGGTACTTTTTAAAAGCAGTCCTAGCAAACCAATCTACCCAATCTTAAAAACAATACAACAATGTAAACTCCAAGGGTTTAGTATTTTTAGACAAAGAATATTGGAGCAATAATTTATGATATTTAATGAAGGTCTTTCTAGGGCAACTGTTTGTGTCATAGCATCTATCCCAACAATATGTTGTAAGATAATGACTGTGATAGAGCCCAAACCTTCCAAGAAATGGCTTAAACTATAAGAAAGCATTGTGCTGAATATTTAGACAGAAGCCAAGTTAGCAACCAGTGATAAAGAAGAAAAAGAAATAATTACTGAGAATTCCAGGGATAAGGATGTGATAATCCAGGCCTTTATGTAGTAAACTTCTAGTCAAGAAAAGTAATATAAGCAAATAAATAATAATAATAGCTTAGCTCTAGAGAACTTAGTCTTCCCCCAACCTTCATCAATATCTTCTTATGGAGACCTGTGCTGATATAACTCTGAGATTCTAGAAGTAAATCTTGGTTAATTTTTCTAGGGCTCATGGTTAAAATGTTGTATATAAAAAAGGACATAGATAAGTTGCTTTCATAAAACTGTGCCAACTATTCCATTACCCCCCCCCCAAAAAAAAAGAGCTAATGGGAGAGGTAAAGATAAAAGGTGCTAGTTGGAGCAAAGCCTATTCTCAAAACTGAGATCCATGCTGGGAGTGTAGCCCATGGAGCTGGGGCTGTCTGCAATTCTAACCAGAATGAAGTGCTGTAACATTTGGGTGCTTACCAAATTAATGTTCTCCTTACCTGGAATGGTCTTCCCCTTGTCTGTTTAGTTAAACACACCCTGTTTTGGGGTACACATTGCAGTGTAGGCTCTTCTTCAAAACCTTTTATTTTCATAAGTCACAGAGTATTGACACTCTTCTAAACTCCTCCATTTATTTTTCACCCTGTATTCCTTAGGCAACTAACTGGTAATTACAAGATCATATTTGATGACATTCTCATTACCACTAAATTTAAACCTCTACAGGGCAGGGACTTTGTCTACTTTTTTCACCTTAACATATTTTTGGATACATGGTAGATAATGTTTTTTTAAATAAAAGATTAAACATATACACACACACACATATATATATATATAAAATTATAAAATTCCTACTGCAATGTAGTGTCTTCTCTCTGGAACACGCTTTCTTTTCCTGTCTTTTGCTCCTTCATCTGCTTTTACTTTATCAGGTAGGTCTCTGATTTCTTTTTGCTCCTCTTTTCCCCCATTCTCACATCTGAGTTAAGGACCTCTCTCAGTGCTCATATATTACTGTATACTTCTCCATTATTGGACTTGTCACTTTGTTTACTCCCCCAGGGGATGTTAACTCTTTAAGGAAAAGAAGCTTTTTTTATTTCTGTACATGTGTGTTTGCACTGCTTAGTATAGGGTCTGCCAGATAGTTGATGCCCAATTAATAAAATGTCAAATCAGTGAATCCTTTATGTCAATGAAAAGTAGGAACATGATAATTAATACAAATTTGTAAGACTCTCACCCAGGGATAAGGGTGTGATAATCCAGGCATTTATGTAGTAAGCATCTAGTCAAGAAAAGTAATATCAACAAATAAATAATAATAGTATAAACAATAATAATAATAATAATTATTATTATTATTAATGAACTGGCCTACTTTTGTGAGATATGTGCTTCTCATTTCTAGAAGCTTTTAGGTGGAAGCCTAAGGACTGGGTATCAGGGATGTTGTTGGGATCGTAAAGTGCATGAGTTCTGTTTTGTGACCTATTCTTTGCTAAGAGTTGTTGTAATACCAGTGACAGTGGGGGATCATTTGCATTCCCATACCTTTGACTCTCTGGAGAGACCCACATGCTATCATTAATAGCAGTATCTGTGTCCTCTGCCATGGGATTACTCTAGGAAAATTGGTAATGGCCCAGAACTATTAATGTGTACATGCACATATACAGGTGCACATAAAACACACAGACACACAGTTGGCCATCACACTGATAGGGTACTCTATCAGTGACATCTATATAGGGGATAATGTTTTTAAAGGACCAGACTTTGTTCATGTGGATCCTTACTTTTGCAGATAATTGACTTCCTAGTACTTGACCTGTGCTAGTTATTGAATCATTACCAAGTGGCAGGATTGGTCTAATAGATTTACAAATCATCAACTGTGAGAAGTGACATTAGAAGTCTATTTATCTGCTTTCATCTTACCTTTCTTGGTTGTTGAGTGTTTATAACCATTTACTTGCAGTGATTTTTTTAATAAGGGAACATAAACAAACGTACAATATTAAATCATATTCTTCTTTCATCTTTTTTGGATCCTTGTATGTAAAGACAGTGTTGAACTTCTTCCTTCAAAACTTAACATATTAGATGAGGAAAGACTAATTAAAAAAAAAAGTAAAAAGATGAAGATAGGTCAGATTTTTTAAAAAGGGAGGTTTATAGTACAGTGTTCAAGAGTAGGAGTTTTGGGTTCAGACTTACAGGTCTACCACCTACAAACTCTGTGACCTTGGATAAGATATTTGCTTCTGTGCTTCAGTTTCCTAAACTATAAAATAGAGATGGTAATAATAGAACCTAACAGAGTGATTCCAAGGACTAAATAGGCAAGGTAGTAAAAGATATAGTGCCCAAGATTTGAAAAGCATTGTGTAAGGGTTCGTTGCTATTATTATTGTCATAACTACTATCTAGTAGGCATGTTAAAAATCGTTCAAAACCTCCAACCATATGCACAATGTCTGGCATATACTAGGAATACAAATATCCTTTTTTTTTTTTTTTGGTTTGTTTTTTTGCATTGTTGGAGTTTGAACCCACGAACTTAAACATGGTAGGCAAGCAAGTACTCTGCCACTAAACCACATCCCCAGCCCACCCAGAAATATTTTTGAGCAAATAAATTGTATGCTCATTTGTAATTTGTATTTATATTTGCTCTTTCAGGTAAATTTAGAAAACAAACCTATTAACTCTAAGTATAACATGAAGAACTAAATGCAGTTGTGATTTTGTGTTGCTCAGGGCTTCCTAAAGTTGTCTGAAAAATGTCTCTTGCTAGAACTTACCTTATCTTTTCTTTATTTAATGGATACTTTGAAAAGCCTTTCAGAATTTTTTTTGGAAGGAAAGAAACTATAATCGGGTGAAATTAATACTTTATCTGTAGATATATGTAATTTTCTATATGATAAAGTGAAGCATTCTTGCCTTAAAAATATTCTCATCTGAATTTAAGTGAGATGTTAACACTTTGTGTTCACAAACAGGTTCATCCTAAATTCCACTATAAACAGGCTCATGACCCAGGCACAGACACTTCTTGTGTGGCTTTTTCCTATGATGGTAATGTCCTTGCCTCTCGTGGAGGTAAGTTAAAAACTTTCTTTTTGATGTGTTTCTACAGATGAGATGATCATATTTAACCTTTAAAGAAGTAACACGATATCCTAGCACTTAGTAAAGTTAGCTGTGCTTTTGTTAATGTACCTGTACCAGTCTGATTTTTTTTCCATTAATATCCATTTCCAGCTTGGCAACATTATTTATATTAGAAGCATACTTCTTTGCTTAAGAGTTTGATGCCTCCATGGATAAAATCTGCCTCTGCCCTCAGAGTTTTGTAAATGATCACCTACATTTTTTTCATTCTTATGCCATTTTATAATTCTGTGTCCGGTGTTTCAAAGTTCTTTGTTGAACAATGATTTTTTTCCCCAGTTCAAATACTACCTCAATTCAGTTTAAAAAAGTTGTATACCTAGATGTTATTTTTAAAATAATCCTAGATGGTCATATTTTAAATTTATTTATTCACATTTCTATGATTTGATACAGGTTTTTCCCCTCATATTTTGCTACATCTTTCTCGCATGAATAAGGCTTCCTTTATAGAAGGAGAAGAGTAATAGTGGGAGCAGGTTTATGAGCTCTGCATTTTGGCTGAAAATCTTCTTGCAGGCCCATTTGTGGGGAAAGAAAAGAAAATAGTGCACAGGGTAGATAGTTTAGAGCCATGTTACAGATGACCTTAAATATCACATAAAGGATTTAGTGTGCATTCTGTAGGCCAAAGAAGGATATACACTTTGCATGGACAAATCTAGTAATGTTTATTTTTTCATTCATTTAGTTAACTACTATATGTTTTGAGCACCTACTGTGAGACTTATTCTAGATTCTGTGTGTAGGCTGTGAATATCATAGAGTCCCTTTCCTAAAAGAATTTATGATGTAGTACATAGGTAGTGGAAGTGAGGACAGATGAAGAGACCTAGCACAATTTCCCCCCATTTAATAGGTCCATGCCCTTTTACTCTTGGAAGCTCCATTCATTCTGTTTCCTTGAAGGAAGCCTTATCTATTGCATACAAATTATCTTTACTTGCATACTTTAAAAAAATTAAAACACATGTACATATAATTTTCTCCTTATGGTACACATAGCAAGTGTGGATTTAAGTAAGATATTTATTTTGTTCCACCAATTCTAACCTGCTACTTGAGTTCTGAGATGACTTCTAATTAAAGCTATGTATATTTTTTACTCAAAAACAGTGGTTCATAGGGTGATTAACAAGAATTATATGAATGTAGATCATGCACAACCATAGAAATGAAAATTTGTACCCCATGTGTGTACAATGAATCAAAATTAAATCTGTAAAAATAAAAAAAAACAAAAAACAAAAAACAGTGGTTCTCATTTAGTGTGTCTGAATCCCCTGGAAAGGTTTTTCAAATGATAAAATTCCACATAGAAATTGTCACATTCTTTAGGTTGGTATGCTCAAATTTCTAAGTTAGATTTGAGAGAGAAGAAGGGGAAAAAAAAGAGGGGATCATAACTTGAAAATTCTTCCCAGCATATTCTAAAATAGGCAAGCCTTCATCCAGTTGATAAGTGCTGTCTTAGAAGTATAAGACTCACTCTATTTCAGTGAAAGCCATTTTGGTGATAATTCTTAACTCCCCTCTTCCATCGTATAATAGCTATTGGATAACTTAATTGACCAACACCATTTGTGTACATATGCCATCATTTTTTTCCTGGATTTACAGGAAATGACAGATGGAAGTCTATTCAGCAGAGTCCCAAAGGTGTTACTAGGTGCTCCTGCTAGTTCTAGAACCTACTGGGTTCACTGGAATTAATGAGATTAATATTTTCATATTGTTGGACAGTTGTAAGGATATGTAACTTTTTAACACTAAAAGTAATAAGGTAACATTCCAAGGTAAGTCTTACAAAGTTCTTTCAGTACAAGCAGGTTCTGAGCATAGTATATGTGGATTAGTGTACCTGTCAAAAAGTGGATTTTAGACAGAAGGGTCACTAGGAAGAGAAGGGGGGTTTTTTATTGAACTCATCTGACTTGTTCCTGGTCCTGATTCCTTATTGGACCTAAGGGGATGAGGCAGGCCTCAGCTGTGAGCATTACAGCACAAGAACAGCAAAGACATTACTTATATGAATTTGGCTTTTGTTCTGGTCAGGAATTTGTTAGTAACTCTATAGAAACATAAAAAGTGATTCTTAAAAGAATATTCATTACTCTTTAAATGGCCTGGGAAAGCAGTACTCCCCAGCAAAGTGAAGAATGATAGCCACAGGTAGAATTACATGGGAGGGCAGGGAATAACATGGCTCATTCTCATTAATGTTAATGGATAGTTCTGCCCATGCACTAGTGGGAAAAAGAATCTGTTGTAAATTGAACTATTTTCAGTCCTGAAATTGATATCTTCCCAAGTCAGGTTATGCTCAAACATTCCATGGGGAACTGCCATCTGCTCTAAAATTCACGCTTTAGAGTAGATTCTTCTAGCATACAGATGCTACATCAATCTGGAAAGTAATTTCTAGAAGGCTGACTCATTATCATGTAACTTTCTACTATTCTTGCAATTATTACTGCTTTCAAACTTCCTTAATGGTTAAAAAAGTAAAATATGTGTACCTGGCTTCTCTTTCTGTCTTTCCTCCTTCCTTCTGTTCTTATTCTCCCTTCCCTATACTTGTACACTGAGTTTAGCAGATCTTAACTTTGAAATGAATTCTTTTTGTGAAATTCAATTTTTTTCTTTCCTCATTTCTCTCTCAGGTGATGATACATTAAAATTATGGGACGTCCGACAATTTAATAAGCCACTGTTTTCAGCCTCGGGTCTTCCCACCATGTTCCCAATGTGAGTAATTTGATTGGCATAGGACAATGGAAAAGAAATTTCTGTACCTTAATGTTAATTTATATCATGTCTTTTATATCTTCTAGAAAAGGGACTAGAGAGAAAGATTGAAATCTGTTTTTTGAAAGATGCATTTTATTTTTTTCTTTTCATTTTGCACATTCTTCAGACTAAAAATTTTTTTGAAGTTAAATGACATCTGTGTGTGTGTGTTCCTGTGTCTATTTGTTTGCATGTTGTGTATACACACAGTCCCTTCAGTTATTCATACTGTCTTGCTCTGGGTAGCTAAATACTGTTACTTCATTCTACTAAGTTGGCAACTGGAACTTTTGAAGACTTTTCTGGGGCAGCTAAGGTGGGATTTGACCTCCAAGTCCTTAGTTGGTACCTAGGCAATGTTTCCATTATGGTAAAAATGAAAGTTCATTTTCATGATAAATAATGATCAACAGGGAGAGTGTGAAAGTAATGGAAGCATCAAATGGAGGAATCTGTTTAACAATAGAGACCAACTCTAATATGCTCTATTGCCAATGCATCAGTTGTTAAAACACATCCAGAAACACACATGACTTTATAGTGGATGAGAATTTTGGAGCTAATGTCTGCTACAAGTAATGCTAGCTACATGAATTCTTTGGGCCACGTCTTAGAGTATTCAGAGTCAGGTGGCCAGACCTCTAGTAAAAGCCACTGAATCAGCACCATCAATTATCTGTTAGGTTCCAGCAGTGTAACCTGCTCTTTGTTTCATGATGCTGGACTTACACAACTGAAATGATTTGAAGATGATGGCAGTAATAGCGATAATAGAAAATATTTCCCAAAAATGCCTAAAACAGTCTCTACTTAGACATTGGTCACTTATGTCTGTCTGTAGACACTCTTGATGTCTGCATTGAGTTTTTCCCCACATTCCCGTAACATGTAATATAGAAATTAAGAGCATAGGTTCAGTAATTCCCTAGCATGTGTGAAGCACTGGGTTTGATCCTCAGCCCCATATAAAGATAAATAAATAAAATAAAGGCATTGCATCCATCTACAACTAAAAATATTAAAACAAACAAATAAACATAGTTTCTGAAGTCAGACTGAATCCCTTTCTGTACCATTTCCTTGTGTGATCATGGGCAAGGTTTGTTTAATAACCTCTTTGCCTTAGTCTCATCTATAATGGGGATATTATCTACCTGATAGGACTATCATGAAGATCAAGGAGGAGTTAGCTCTTTTTAGAGTGATGTTTGTGTTTTATTTAATTAGCTCATTGCTGTACTGTTGTAGGGGACATAAGCTTATACTTATGATCTCTTTTTGTTTTTAGGACTGACTGCTGTTTCAGTCCAGATGATAAACTCATAGTCACCGGTACCTCTGTTCAAAGGGGATGTGGCAGTGGCAAACTTGTTTTCTTTGAGCGCAGAACTTTCCAAAGAGTGTATGAAATAGACATCACAGACGCGGTATGTGTCTTCTTCTCTGCAGCCTTGAGAAGGAAGTAAAGTTTTCATGTTAGCTATCTTTTGTTTTGTTTTGTTTTTAAAATAGAATGTAAACACTGGCCGTTACCACGTAGTTGTAGCTGCATTTTTCTGCAACACAGGAATTATCAGTACACTGTAAACTGATTGATCTACCCTATCCCTTCCCCTGATCTAATTTTCTTATCGGCCCAGACTTCAGTCAGAATTTCAGCTGGGCCTGGGTGGTTTCCCTTTCTGTGCCAACCAAATTGAGGAGGGAAGAAGCCAACAGTCATGTAGGGTGAAAGGAACATGCCACAGTGTGCATGTTAGGAAGGATTCAGAGATTGTGGACAACTGACCTCAGGGAGTGATAATGTTTACCATTATTTCCTCAACCCTGCAAACTTTGATAGAATTCTGCTTGCCAGAGTTGTGGTCATTAAAGTAAGGCTCCACTTCCACTGAACTTAATTGCTGTCCAGTTATTGCAAAGCTTAAAACATTTTAGATTTAACTTCTATATCTTTAAATAAAGAATCCAGAACCTTTTATTTTCTTTATACAATTATATGAACTCTAAAATGCCAACGTTCACTCACTTATTCCATCATGACCTGAGATTGCCACATGTCTTATAATGGTGAAGATTCCCAGAGGAAAAGTTGAATTCTCTTTAGAGGGTATTATTATTTAGATGGGAAGGCAAATCATTGTATTTTCTGAGTATGAAATGGGCCAATTAATGTCTGTGTAAATTTTCTTTGGCTTATTGTCAAACCCTTTAGTAATGTCCTATATCTTAAGCATCACTTTTATGTAGTTTCTCCAGTTGTTTCAGCTCTTTGTAAACAGTTGAGATGTATTATTTGCTTGAGTGATTCAAACAGTTGAACATGGTTTTTGAATCACCATTAAAAAGCTTTTGTCTCTAATGTTCTAGAATTACTATGGAGTTTTAATTTGTAGGCCCCAAATATGAAACCATGGTAGTTTGAGTATTATAGAAAAAGTGAAGTAACAATGAAATGAATTTTGGATGATTATTCAAGTTTTATACATTCTAATCTCATGACAGAATTTGAAATTTGCCAGCACTTACAATACTTTCTGCATCCAGGAGCCAACTAAAACACTAGAATCAAAAGAAAAATAACTGACTCCATCAACTTTAATCTTAAAAAGTAAAATTATTATAATTGGTTGTTCCATAAGTAATCTGTGTTCTGCTCTGCCTCTCTATGACTGTACATTTCAGTATTATTCATGTCTTTTTAAATTGTAATTTAAGTTGAAATGTAAATAAAGTAAGCAATGTAGAAGTATGATTGCATTTTTAAAGATATGCTGAACTTCTGTAGTTTACAGGAGGAACATGCTATTTGCTGGAAACATCAGTGTTCCATAATATGATTAATTTTTGTTCTCTAAGTTACTTTTCTGGCTGGATATTTTTCTTCATAGTGCTTACCAAGACATCAAGTATATATGGTCATTTGGTTTTGTCTGTCTGCTTCTGTCAGGATGTAAGTCACATAAGGGCAGAAACGTGTTTTGTTCCTCAGTGCTGGTATCCTCAGTGCTTAGAACAGTGCCTGGCACATAGAAAACACTTAATCTTGAGTGACTGAGTGGGTATTATACTTGGGAAGTGCAGGTAATGCATATTGTAGAACACAGGTGTGCCATTGGGGTGGTGAGTAAGGTAGAGGAGTGGTATTTATACTTGGAAAGATAAACTGGCCTCGAATACTTTGGTATTGAAATGTAGAAGTATGATTGCATGAAATATGAAATCATTTTATCCTGTGGTATGTTTTTAAAACATAGAAATGACTCATTTAGGCACAGGTTTTGGAAGAGTTAACTCTTGTTGAAATGAAAAAGATTTGTAAGATTTGGTGAACATTTCGGTATCAATGGCTGAGGTTTTTAACTTGGAAAACTGGGTGAATTTTCCTCAAGAGAAAAATATATCTATAGAAAATAAAGCAGATTTTGGAAGAAAAACAGTGAGCTCTGTTGTTGATATGTTGAGCTTGAAATACTTGTAGGTAGGCAGATGCTTGGTAGGCAGATGAGCAAATGAGTTTGGTACTCTTAAGAAAGAAAATAAAGTTTTAGGAGAAGCATTTGTAGTTTATGGTTGTAATGTTAGTTGCTAATGAGTTTGAGTAAGGATAGGGCATAGAGGATAGAAAAAAATGAGCCCACAGAATCTAAGGGATAAGCAAATAAAAAGTTAACAAAGGAAAAGTTTCATTGAGTAGCATATACCATATACTGGGTCATCTTAGAAAAATCAGAAAACAGATTTTGAGATCCATTCAAATAGATATAGGAAGAAGAACTCCAAATAGGGACAAAAGCACACACCTTAGAGAGGACTTTACATCACTAGTTTAGTTGTGGTGTTGCGGGGAGGGAGGTGTTAACATCGACTGTACTGCTTTTAGTTTATATGGTAGAATGTAGGTTAAGGGGCTTTAAACTGACTTTTGACCCATTGCCCTTGAGTTTTAAGTCTTCTTGGATTGTAAAAGAAACTAATGCATTCCTTGGAATGGATAAAGGGTGGACACTTTGGTAACAGAGCAAAAAAAAACCTCTATTATATTTTTGTCATTAAAAAACAAAATAGTCATTGTTCTTTTAGCAATACCACATTTTACTATAGCAAGGCCCTTACATATTGAGTTTTGATTTAAATGAAGCCAGCTTCCCATGTTCTTAGCAGCAATACTTGGTAGTACACTTGGTTGCTAGGCTTAGGCAGGGTGGTTCTGTGTCATCACCTTAATAAAGGATGATTGATTGTATTCTTCTCACACCCTCTTCTAAAACAGAATAAATCCTTTAGGTAATTATATTCTAGGACACCAAGTTCAATATATTATATATATATATATGGAGTCCAACATTATTTTCAGTCAGGGGATATTAATCTACGCAATTGATATCTTATTAATTTTTTTTAAAAATCCTATAATCTTCACCAAAAATAGCTTTTAAAAATATAGCAAGTGCATTTTTCATATTTATTTTGTTTTTTTGTTTGTTTTTTTCATTTTTTTCATATTTATTTTGAAGCAAAGTTTTTTAAAGAACTTGTTTTAACTGTTCTCTTAAGTGTTGTAGTCTGAAAAATTTCTTTTCTCTAGTGTACAGACTCAACTCCTTCACTAGGAGAATGATTATGTTCAACTTTTACTGTTTTCACCGTGTGCAGTGATATTTGCACACAATTGTCACAATTATTTTCAAAGGCTTCCTTTGTAGTTCAGTGTGTTTCCTCAAGCCCACACACATGTTCTTTATTATCCAATTCTTTGTGATTTGAGTAGTGTCTTTGGCCTCTTTTCTAAGGTGAATTTTAGGATATAACTCAAATCTTGAGTTACAAGCTCACTCTTGTTTTTGTGTAGATGGGACCTTATGCTTTTTTAATATTGTATAAAAGGCTTCCATTACTTTTGTATGATAAAAGTGTAGGCAAAGAAGAGTGGATAAAATAGAATTGGGAGATGACATAACAATTTTTAGAAAAAATGATTATGTTTAGAATAAATCATAAAAATATTAATATTTTCTAAAACTCTTATTTAGGGAAATATTCAGAAATAACATAAAATATTATTGACAGTAATTTTTATTCAAACAGTAATTTGTTGTAAAATGACTAATAGCATTTTCTCTAAAAATATAAACAAAGGGGACATGCTTTATTCAGTTGGAGAAGTCAATTGCCACCCACACTTTTTAAACCTAAGCCTGATTAATAAAGTTGTTTTGACCTGGTGTTGTCTTAAGGTGGTGGCCTCTTCATTTCATCCCCTTTGGCAATGATTTGAGAGGTAGCAGGCACGTCTAAGTATTAGGTGCCTTCAATGAGTTTGAAGGCAGTAGTTGTCTTTATGGAGCTAACTCTAGTCAGAGAAAATATATTTTCTGGACCTATTTTCCTGGAACTGTATCAATTTTCTTTGTCTTAATTAAGGGCAGGAAAATTGGAAAAAATGTGACTTTTCTATTTGTTATTAACTTTGGCCTTCTGTTAAAAGATAGGGAGTATCTTACATTTTTCTACAGTGAGATTTGAGATTTATTTATTTACCCATTGAAGTTACTACAAGTTTTATCACTGCCCCTTATTTTCATGAGTATTGGTAGAAATATACATAATTATTGTTAAAATTATGTTAAGTCAAAATTCACATACTTAACCAAAAGGAAAGCAAAGTTCTTACATTGGACCAATTTGTCTGATTATAGAGATAGTCTACTATATTTACTGAGGAAAAAGTAAAGTCTGTATTGTATTTAAAAACAAAGATTTCTTTTAATAAATCAAATTTTTTCATGAAAATCTACTTCCTTCCTTAATTATGTGAAGTTTTGAAGAGAATTTGACATCACATTACTTTTCTTCACCTTGTAATATTTGGTTCTTCATATATGTATTTCAGTGAGAACTATATCAGATTAACTTTTTGTATATTACTTGTATTTTTATTAAAATTAATACACATCTAAAAAAGTTGACAAAGATAGAAAGATCATAAAGAAAATAAATATAATGTCTAATTGTACTACTCACCATATTCCAAACATGACATTTAATCAATTTCAATGTTCAAGAAAATTGCTATATGTGCATAAAATGACATATAGCATAAAATGAAAGTGTTGCATCTAAATATATTTAACATATAATTGTGCACAACATAGTCTTACCACTCTTATTTCATATAAAAAGTTTTTATTCTTATAATAGAGAATATTGAGCCAGGCACAGTGGTGCATGCCTGTAATCCCAGTGGCTGGGGAGGCTGAGGCAGGAGGATCACAAGTTCAAAGCCAGCCTCAGCAATTTAGTTAGGCCCTAAGCAACTCAGTGAGACCCTGTCTCTAAATAAAATACAAAATAGGACTGGGGATCTGTCTCAGTGGTTGAGTACCCCTGAGTTCAATCCCTGGTACCAAAAGAGAGAGAGAGGAGCGGGAGGGCAGGGAGGGGAGAGAATATTGATATTTTAAATCCGAAGAGATTGAGGAGGAAGACACATAGATATAAACAAGGCTATGAAATTATTTTACCATAAAGCTATTTATCTTAATTTATAAATATAAAGAAACATCCTGACCATTCAGACCATAATCATGCTCTTTCAATTGTACCTGTGTAGAACAGAAAAGTAATTCAAATTAATGGATATCCCAGAAGTCCTGAGAATTGGCTTTGGAATGCATCTCTGTTCTTACATTTGAATACAGATATATCTGATCTGGGAATTCACTTCAAACAAATTACTGAAGCTATTCCTGTGAAAGCTTGACCCCGAAGGACCTGAGGAACTCATCTGTTCTTCTGCTTTGTACTGGGAATTCACTAATCATCTGTCTTACTGATATAAAGTCCCAGTTGAGGTAGAATTGTACATTTTCTATAAATGTAGGGTAGAAGCAATGTCTTTGCTTAGAATCATACAAAGAATAGTACACAGAGAGAACTTGAGCTATCAGCAGTAGACATGCTAACGGAAAATAAACTTGAAAGACTGTATTTTGCATTTTTCTGCCTTATAAAATACAGTAAAATTTTCTTGATGCAAAACACAGTAGATGGAAAAATGGGTTTTGAATTAACTAGCTTTTTATTATCTGATTTTTATTATGGAGTAATCAGCAGCAGTTGCTTTGAATTATGTATTTTGAAAAAAGTGATATCAGCTTATTGAAATTTTACTGTAATTCACTCTTTTGGGAATATTAAACAATGCAGATCCTAGAAAGAACCTTATTGGTGTGTTTGTACTTCATAAAATGTGTATATTTGCTTACAGCTAAGAGATAGGACAATATACTCAACTGTGGAGTGTAGAGCATTGGCTCATTGAGAACAGGCAAGGTATGAGAGTGCTGGTTGATTCCTGGTCTTCTAAGATGTGTGAGTGTTTGACAGGGAACCTAGGTGTAAGAGGGCAGAGTTTTAGTGTGAATCTACCTTCTCTAGCCTTGTCTTTTCCAGGTCAAGTACTAGCTTCCAGCATGGCCACTAGGGCAATATTTTGTTATCAAAAGGCACAATAGTTAGTCAGTGCTACTTCCTGCAGGCGTTTTTTGTTGTTGTTGTTTTTTGGGTTTTTGTTTGTTTGTTTTAATTACTGAAGAATAGAGATGTAAGTAGGATATGGTGAAACAACCTTGCATTTTTGCTGCCTTCATAATTTGGAATAGTAGGCCACCATGAAGACACCAAACCCTTTCTTGAGTTTCCCTGAGGAAAGCATCAGACATGTATGATTTAAACATAACTGGAGCTCAGCTCAAGTTTTAGGTAGGGAATAAGAGTAGAATTGCTGGGTCGTATGGTAAGGGTACGTTTATTTGTATAAGAAACTGCCAAACCCTTTGTCAGAGTAGCCATGCCATTGTGTATTCCCACCAATAATATATGCACTTTCCAGTTATTCTACATCCTTCCCAAACACTTTTTATTCCTATGTTTTTTATTTTGTTTATTCTAATACATGTGGACTAATATCTTATTATGGTTATAAATAGTGTTTCCTTAATGGCTAATGATATTAACTACCTTCATGTGTACATTTTCCATTCTTATATCCTTTTGGTGAAGTTACCACTCAAGTTTTTTGACCTTTTAAAATTGGCTTGTTTGTTTTCTTGTTGCTAAAATTTGAGATTTCTTTTTATGTTCCAGATAACCTGGTTCTTTGTTGGATATGTGATTTGCAAATAATTTCAGTCTACTGCTTATTTTTGTTTTCTTAATAGTGTCTGTTACAAAGCAAAAGTTTTTAATTTTGGTGAAATCTAATTTATCAATTTTTTATTTTGTAGATTGTACTTTTAGTGTCAGATCACAGAATCACATGGGTAACCCCAGGTGGCATAGATTTACATGTAGGTCTATGACCCATTTTAAGCTAATTTTTCTGTCATAGAGTGAGATGTAAGTTAAGCCAGAGACAAGACTAGGGTGAAGCAAGGGAGTGCCATAAAACTATCTTTAAAATTTTGATATTTTCTTCAGCATAGATGTTGTTTTTGTTAAAATAATGAAGTTTCTGCTTTAAAGTCTGTTAATGTGAGACATCCATGATTATTAAAATACTAGCATTTTAAATAAAAATTGGATCATTAACAGTGATGTTACTAACCTGTTTTGGAGTCTGAGAAAAAAGGAATCAGTTGGACTGATCCTATCTTTATTTAAAATTTTTGATATTTTATACATCTTAGATGTTATTAATTTTAAATTAAAAATATTTTTTTATGGGGGACCAGAGTTAGGGAAATGATAAACTCACTTCTGCTTTAGTGATAATTGATTCTACTTTTACTTTTCAGAGTTCTTACATAAGTACACCTTGCCTCGTATCAAGGTTTTATACCTCATTCAGAGAGAGAGAGACTCTCTGAGGTGGGGTGTTTCCTCTGTTACCCAGAACCAGTCAGAAGCTTTTTTTTTTTTTTCTTTTTCTTTTTCTTTTTTTTTTTTTTTAACACTGAAAGCATTGCAGTGGTAATGAAAAACACAAAATGAAGTAGTACAAATTCCAGCACACGTGCCCAGGAGGAAGCCTGTGAGTTAGTTGCACATTTGGAGGGCTATTCACAAGGTAGGAAATAAAATAATGTCACTGATCCTGGGGTGAGTCACCTCTCTTACTCTGGCAGTGTATTTCCTTGACCAGCTATGCCACAGGCAGTTACTGGCTTTTGCTTAATTAGCTGCTGTCTACTGTCAGGCATACTTTGCTCTCAGTGTTTTCCAGAGTCTCTCTCTTTGCCTACCTGAGAACTGACTTAACTCTTCTACAAAAGAATCAGATTTACTTTTAACAGAAGATTTTATGACCTCCCTAAAGAGTTCGTTCTCCCCACGCCCCCCCCCCCACTTTAGCCTCACATTCTCATGTTTAGAGCCCACATCCTTGACTCTAGTCCTCATGGATTTGGAGAACAGCTGGTCAATATCCTCTGTTTCCTTGAAGATTATAAAGTTGCTGTTCAGTCTTCTCTAGTCTAAGTGAACCAAACTCAATCTTTCATTCCTTTTTTTTGTTGTTGTTAACATTTCTTTGTGAATCATATTTTCTCAGGACTCCTGTTATCTTTGATACAGTCCTTCAAGACATTTCTAAATTCTCCTGTGAACAAATTAGAATAAGGATCTCCTTAGGCTGAAAGTGGTGTGTGTGTGTGTGTACATCGTATTCCTAGCTGGGCACAGTGGCACACACCTGTAATCCCATGGCTGGCGAGGCTGAGACAGGAGGATCGCAAGTTCAAAGCCAGCCTCCACAATTTAGTGAGGCTTTAAGCAACTCAGGGAGATCCTGTCTCTAAATAAAATTCAAAATAGGGTTGGGGATGTGGCTCAGTGGTTGAGTGCTCCCGAGTTCAATTCCCTGTAACTTCCCCGCCCTATCTAAAAATAAAATTTAAAAACAAAAAAAAAAAAAGACCTCATAGTCCCAATGCTTGGCACAACACAGGGCATGTAGTTGGTATTTGGTGAAAATGTTTTTGTTAATTTTGCTTTACCATTTTTATTCTTGTATGTTCTTATTGGGACTTATGCTGGTTGACCTATTCCCTCTCACTTTCTCTTGTTTTTGTTTCTTTTTTTTAATAGTTTTAAAAAATTAATTTGAAATTTCAAAGAATAAATATATTTACTTTTAGATTTGATGAAAGATGGGCCCATTTAATTTTGTTTGCTTCTTTAAAACTTGAGATTGATGATCATTTTTCACACTTACTAAAAATAGCTGTGTTTTGAGTTCAGTGAAGGAAACCCAAATGTGCCAACCTTGCTTAAAGTATTGGTAATTTAAACTCTAATAAATATAATTTGTTTTGGTTGTTATACACTTAATGAATTTATTTGGTAAAACATATTGTACTTTGAAGTAAAAATTATTTGTTGGAATTTGACTCTTTTTAAGAGTCTAATCATTATCTTTCCTTAGGACACACATACTGATTTATAAATTTCATTTATTTTCTTATTTCCTGTCTTTCTTTAAAAAAATCAACTTTGTATATTTGTCCTTTAACCAGTAGGCTCTTAATTTGTAGTTGCAATTACTTAGATTCTCTATTCAACATTCTCTTCTCTGAAATGTTCACTATAGGATTCTAGATTTTAATCTTATATAACAAGGTATCTTTTCTTGTATTCGTCTCTTTGACATTTGGGAAGTTACAATGTGAAGTGAAGGGCCAGTCATGTGCAGCCTTAGTCTTCATGAGCAAAAGAATGAGGACCAGAAGGAGGGCTTGTCCAGTTTCATAGTTTACGAATTTCCTAGTGGCATTTAGCACCATAACAGGCTATCTCAGTAACAAGCTACTTATTGGTCAGTATTTCCAAATAAATGTTTTTTACTTCGATTTCTGGTTTTTCAGAACCATTTAAATAGTCAATATTTTTCTTTTCATTAAACAAAAACTTTTTTCTACTTCTCTGCACAAGAGTTGATATTTTATTTAACAGGTATTTAAATTTCCTTACTTTTTCTTATATAGACACATTGGCCATGAATGGCAAAGCTGGATGAAGAATTGACCACTAGATAATATAGTCCTAAGGGAGAAATATACTTAACTCCCTATAAAATATCAGAGAGAGATAAAAACATGAGTTTGTAGAAATTTAAAGATTTCAGAAAGACACACTTTCTTTACATATGTAATCTGTAAACATATGATACAGTAATGACTAGTCATTATCCCAGCATATGATTTGTTCACTGATGGGCCAAGGAAAGAACTTTGTTTCTTGTAAGATTTTCTGACAGATTTTCCTCTCCCAACCTGAACCTGATAAATGATCTTTGGTAATAAGTTTTCCAGCTGTTCTATCAGAACTCTGGCCAAACTTTCACAATTAAATATAGTGTGGGGAACGATGAGAGCTATAATTAGTATATATCCCAGGATGGTGATTGTCCCTTCCTGGAGTGATAGATCATAGTCTAGGAAGAGGAGTTGCAAGACCCCCTAAAAGCTAAATAAAGAATATGACATACAAAACATCTTGATCTGTACTACACTAATATAAGTAATGTTTTCTATGTTATCTATACAGGAAGTTTCAGCTTTTCCTAAGTGTTTTTGGTTCTACATACTTGATTTTCAATATCTGATCATTCACATAGTTCTTATCTAGCAGCTAGGAATTTAATAAGCTTTATATATTTGTGCTTTGTTCATACAAATGGAGGAGTAGGGTTATTGTTTTTATTCCCATCTCCAACTGTTGATAAATGGAGAGGTAAAGGGACCTGAATCTCTGTAGATTGGATTGGGAGAGATGGGCACAGGTAATGTTTCCAAGCTTTTTCACAACCTGGTCCCTGTGACAGGTAATAGGTGGTATACACAGGAAGTAATTAACCTGAGGTTCCAGTGTCCCAGGCTCCATTCATGCATGAGGGTGCCTTGTCCTGTAACCCATTCTGTGCCTGCCGGCGTGAAGCTCTGCTGCTTCTAAGTGGATTCCCCGTATAGGGCCTGTAGGATGTGAGCCTTGAAGACGACCACCCACCTGTGTGGCTCACCCTGTGGACTCCGGCTTCAGCCTGCTGTTTGTTTCCTGCTCCCAGACTATCGTTAATAAGAGCAATTACCAGACTTTCTTCAGTCATTATTTGTGCTTTCTTTCCCTTCATAAATTCTCAAGTAACAGAGTTGGAGCAAATTTAACATTTAGTGTTTTGAATTAGATGAAGAAAATTGTGTTTAATTTTCTTACCCAAGAGACCTTCCATTTTCTCTGAGAACTTTTTCTTGAGATGAAATTCTTTAGGCAAGTTTATCGGATACAGATGTGATTTATTTAGTGCCAAGGACAACTACCAGGTTCCAGATTTTTGCTGATTTTGTAGTTACCTTAATTTTAGAGCATAGACTGTGAGTAAATAAATTTTAATAAATGCATTTTCCATGGGTTTTTGGGAATTAATTTGATAATTAGATGCCAATTTTACAAGCATAATATGTGCATCTGTATCAAATATTTATGGCAGGTGCTGAGCAATGCTTCCTTTCTTGGTTTTTCTGTAATAACCTCTACATTAAAATTCTGTGGCATTTTTTTCTTGTCACTATTGGGCTTCCTCTGGTTTAGCAGAGGCAGAATTATTTGGGACTGATTTAAGAGATTTCCAGCAAGATGACAGTTGCTACAAGTCTGGTCCATGGTAGGACTTCCCTGGAGTAGAATTTGTGGAAGGGAAAAAGGTGTGTGTTCCTTTACAGAAAATGTCTGCCTTTAGTCTCTTGCATTCAGGGATGTCTCCATGGAGATCAGGTGGGTGCTGTGAATCTTATTTATTGGAGATGGAGTTTTACTCATCACCTTTTCTGTCTGAATTTAGAGGAAAGAGGCCAAACTCCTTGGTCCACTCACGCTGCAAAGTCATCCCAAGTTTGGAAAAAGCCAGGCTTTGAGAAGGAGTAGAGGGAAAAAGGACAGGACAAATATCCTAGAATAATTAAAGCAATTCCCACCTAACTCTTCTATTTCCCTGGCCCAATAATTTAATGTAGAAAATAATTTTTCTTTTGGAAATCTGAAGAAAGTTCTTTCTCTAGTACCTTCCTGGTTTAAGCTGCCACCTTTTTATTTGTTTTGGGTTCAAATCTTGATCTGCATTCTCAGCCTTGGGGATTGGCACACATGACCATTCAAATGTATTGGATGTCCATAACTCTAAGACTTCTGTTATGTAAGACTTCTATAGAAGTCTACAAAGTTGTGTGACAGTCTACTTCACAGACAGGTGTCAGGCTCTTTATTTGAAAAGTCTAAAAATGCTTGTTCTCTCAAGGAATCCCTGTGTTAGCTTAACTATTCTTGTAGTCTATGACAGAAACCAAACATGAAAAAAACAGATGGAGTTTGGTTTACAGTGTGGGTCAGCAGCTGGGAAGGATCAGGAAATGGTGTTTCAACATAATCATGTTTAAGGCATAAAATTATGAAGGATGTTGGGCTTCTTTTAGCATGTATAGTAGAACGAGGGTGGTGTTTAGATATGTACAATACAGACATCTAAGATATTGCACAGGCATTGACTTCTTTTATAGTAACATTGTGAACTGGTGCGCTTTTGCTTTTACGGTTTTAGTGATACTATCTACACCCCGCCCCCTAGTTCTGGGGAACAGACCCAGGGCCTTATAAATGCTAAGCAAGCACTCTACCACTGGGCCTCATCTCCAACCCCCATGTACATTTTAATATAAACTTGTAAAGATTTCTAAGTTAGGTGAGTTTGGAAATGATTAAAAAATCTCCAACCTTTCTTCCTCCCCATCTTCCATAAAGGACTTTGCTTGGTTAAGTATTAAGAGAATGAACAATGGAATGGGAGAAACCTTCCCATCCAGCCCAGCTCCCCTATGTTGAAGTTATGCTACCTTGGGAAAGTCACCTCCTATGGCGTCAGTTTCTTCATCTGCAAAATGGAATGAGATTATTAATTTTGTAGTATTGTTGTGAGGATTCATTGAATAAAATAAAGTTTTGGAAACCTAATATTTCCCTTCCTACTATGTCCTAAAATATAAGTCCATTTCTCTCTTTGGTTTCCTCATCCTCCTCTCCTTATTTGCTTCCATGATTTCACTTAAAGTAAACAAAAAATGATAGAAATAAATTATTTGGATTTTTTTTTTTTGTGGCCATTTCACCTTTGCTAAGAGGTAATTCAAAATTCCTATTTTGGAATCTTGCCACTGCTGATTGCTCCTTTGTCCCCAGCCACCCCTACCCCCTTTCTTTAGGTCTCTTCAAGGAGGAAAGATCTCTGTGTTGAGTACATTTAGGTCTTATAACTCCTTCTGACCATCTTGCTTATAGCCTCCAACCCTGGTTATCTTGTCCTAGTGGCCGGTGGAGCTAAGTATGTTTTGGGTCATTTGTGGTTATTCTGTACCACCAAGTTCTAAGGCTAAAATTAGAGCTCGCTTTGGTGTAAAGAATAAACTAATTTTGTATTAAAAAGGAGTTCAGGGCTGGGGATGTAGCTTAGTTGGTAGAGTGCTTGCATCACAAGCATAAGGCCCTGGGTTCAAATCCCCAGCACCACAAAAAAAAAAAAGGGTGGGGGGTGTTCAGTTTTGGCAGCTGAAGGAAGCTGCATATTTTGGTAAGATGAAGTAGATTGTTGCCACAATAAAATGCTTTATTAATTTAAAACAACCCAGCATATTAAAATATGTAGGCTAGTTTCAGAATCTACTTCTTTGCATTGCAGTGGTCTTCTACCATTTGAATCTCATGATCCTTTGTAAGGGTGTTGTCTTTGGTTTTATAGATCTCATCTCTTGATGTTCTTTGATCCTTTGTCTCACAATGTGCTTCCTACCTTCTGTCTGCTGCATTGCTCAATAAATCTGTAGGTCTGAATGTGTTGCCAAAGAAGCATCTCTTGAGGAACAGGATGAAGGAGTTTGGGGTTGTTGGTTGATTGAGTGATTGCACTCTAAGTAGTTGTACCTCATCTGTCTTCTAATGGCTCTTTGGCTTGTAGCAGGCACGTGTCCACTGTTGTTGAGCAAAGCCCAGTATGTATGTTTGACAAGTTAGCAGCATGGCAGCTCTGCTCGCTCCTCAGTCCTGCTGCCGTCTCAGGGTTTGTTTGGTTTGGCAGATGGCCAGCTCTCTGCTATAAGATGCATTTCCTTGACAGGACAAAGTGTGGAGCCGCATTAGCTGCAAAGTTTACAAAGGTTAACTAAACACATACAATAAATATTAATAAACAAGAAAGGCCCACCCACCTTTGACTTTGAATTCTGTTTCTTCTTTCTGTGTTTTGGAATCCCTGTAGTATTTGATTAATAACCAGTCTTAGGGTAATTGAGCCTTAAGTATCCTTTGCCTAAGTTAGACTGCTCACAGGCCCCTCATTGGCTGCTTTGGTGACTCATTGCCACAGTGGACAGATCTCTGGAATGATTGTTTAGTTCAAGGGGTCTTATTTGCCTCTCCCTGCTTTGGAATGGGAAGAGGGTAAATGTGCTTCTTTGGAAGAACTTATGCTTCCCAGTCATGTGTGTCTTAGAGCTCTGGAGGATAAAGGATGTGAAAAGGAATAGAGGTGCAGTGCCTTTGGACTCCCTGGAAAGCAATCAGACATTGGTCTGTTGGCCTGAGCAGTTACCTCTCTCTAACATTTACACCCTCAGCAAAGAGGGAGAGGGTAACAGTAACCTGCTGCCCCGGGAAACTGCCTATTTGGCTGGGTGTCTTGGAATTTATCAGGCCTACATTGTGGATCTTTTCCAAATCTGCACCCTGCTCACTTGAAAACATATTTGAGAACCAGTAATCTTAGATGCTTAGCCAGACATTCCTTGGAGAACCAAGGAAGAGAAATAACTCTAATACTATGTCTTTAAGAATGTCCTGGGGCCATTTGTATGTGACTGAGCTTTCTAAAGTCACTTGAAAACCCCTTTTATTGTCTTCTGTTATTGGTGTACGTCCTCTCTCTAGTACCACATTAGGATGAACTAACCTGGCTGCGTTTAAAGAATATCTGAATATAATAATGATATGGAGAAATCAAATTATTCCTCAGGGAGCATACTGATTTTAACTTGAAAATGATCTCTCAATCTACCTAGCAAAGCATCCTATTTAGGCATGGATTTAAGGTGAACTGTAGCTTTTAATTCATTCCTTCAGCACACATTTGCTGAGCACCGGTCAGCACTTTGAATACATTACCAAACAAAACTGACTAAGATCAGTGGCTATAGAGCATATATTCTAGTGGGGGAGGCAAACAACAAGCATAATTAATAAGCAAATATTATGTTAAAAGGTGATGCATGATATAAATAAAAAAAGAATAAAGGTAGTTGTGTGGCACAGTTTTAAATAAGGTGGTCTGAGTAGCAATGACATTTAAGCAGAGTTTTAAAGAGATGAGTCTTGGCTCAGATGAACTTATTCTAGATAGGGTTATGCAAGCATGACGTTAGGAAGTTATGTTTGTGACTCTCCTCGTGTTTCTGTATACCTGGCTGTGATCATCAGGAAATTTCCAGTGGTCTAGGCATGGTTCTCAAATTAGTCGAAGTGGCAGAGCACCTGGAAGTTAGTTTGCACTTTTCAGACTGTGAACTACTGGTTTACCTAATTCCATCTTACCAGCCAGGAGCAGTTTTATTAGGAGAAAATTTGACTTTTATACACATACCTTTTAACATTGGTTTTATAAACATATGTACAAAGCAGCAACAACCAAAAACAAAAAAGGAAAAGGAAGGAAAAACCAAACTGTCAAATTAAATATAATTTATTATTTTCAAGTTTTCCTATTAATAAGTCATTATTGTTTATCTTAACATCTTTTAGCCCTTGCTGGCAGACACTGGGCAGCAGGCACCATATATTTAAGGAGAACTATAGGAAAAAAACAACAACACAACAACAACAAAAAGAAAAAAACCCGGAAAATTTGAAAACCTGCCCTTTTATCTTAATTTTCCCCCACTAATGGAGAAAGCACAAATATTTTTGTTTGATATTTTCCATAGAACAACTCAATTCTCTTCACTGGTGCAGAGATTAGAACCACTATCCTGGAGTGTCGTCAGATAAGAATTAGTAGTCGCACAGGCTCTTTTTAGCTTTCTCCTTGGCTTTTCTGCATTCTCAGAGGATTTGTAACCATTTAACTATATGTATATTTTTTGCCAGTCTGATGAGAGAATCGCTATCAAAAGGGATCTAGAGATGCCCAGCTAATCTGTCTTATTGAAATTGTGGAATGGTTAGAGACAAGAAACCAAAGGAAATTAGCCCAAGGGAGATAGGACACAAAAGTTATATGATTTTTGTTTTACCATTTGAACCATAAAATGGCAATATCTAATTTTTACCTTTTCCCCCCTCTGTCCTTGGTGAGTAAGCAGTTATTAATAAATGTCGAATTAATACTTCCACTTGTTTCTTGCTCTACCAGAGAAGTGCTGCAGAAACGAGTACATGGTGTTTCTGCTTGCCAGTGTTAACATCACCATTTCCCCCTCTAATTCTGTTCATGCTACCCCTCATCCCTCTGCCCTCTCACCACAGACAAAAATTAAAAACAGGTTGCAGTTCTCATTCAGAGTTCATGGTTTTTTGTGACCCTAGAATACCACTTATTTTCCTCATGAGAAATGAATTCAGAGGATCACAGCTTCCTGTAAACTTTTTTTTTTTAAACAGCTCTTTGTTTAGGTTAATACCAAGTTTTGTATTCTGTATCTCTGTTTTGGTTCTGTCGTTGTCCTGCCTGCCGTTTGATCTCATAGATACAGAGAGATTGTTAAGTGTCTACCAACATGTATTCCTTCTGAATAAAGCTTTATGAGATTTGAATCTTTGTGAACTAAAAACAATCACCACCTGGTCTCAATCTGCAGTCCAGAGGGACATATTGTATGTTTAAAGCGTGAAGGACTGAGATCTAAATCTGTGGTGGTAAGCCTAACTGAGTCATGTGGATTCAGCAGTCCCTGATGCCAGCCTCACATGGTAACGGAGCTGGGCAGCCTAACTCTGTGGTTTCAAGGCTGTCAGGAAAACAGGGGTAAGTTGGGAAAGGAACATCTTAAGTGATGGAATGGAATCTGGCCTCAAGCATACAGCTTTGTGATTTAGAAGATGTCCTAAAAGTTGCAGGTTATTTTCAGAGTGATATGTTTTTTCCCCGTTTTTGTTTGGCCTCTTTATTGACTTCCATGCCTTTCCTTTTCAGAGTGTTGTGCGCTGTCTGTGGCATCCAAAGCTGAACCAGATCATGGTTGGAACTGGAAATGGATTGGCGAAAGTCTATTATGACCCCAATAAGAGTCAAAGGTATTTCATAAGTATCGCCTGTTTTAGATGGATGACAACAACTGGGGGAAGGGCTTCTTTTCACCCCTGCTTTTATTTATTTCCCCCTTTGATGGGGAGCCACCCTTTTAGAAAATGCAGCTGGCACAGAGTAAAGCCTCAAACTCCTAGCATTGTGCTTTAAAGAGGATTTGGGTATCACCCTTGATCCATACTGAATTCAAAGTGATAGTTTCCTGGGGATTTGCAGTTCTTCAGCTGAAATGTTGAGTGCAAGGGGGGAACAAGCCCTGCTCAGTTTGCATACCACCCTGGACAGTGGCATTAGCAGTGATGCATGTGAGGGATTAACAAAGCAGGCAACTAACCACTTACAGGAAATGGGAATGGCTTGTCCATTTTGTTACCTCTCTTTTTGGCTTTTAGTAGTTCACCAGTTTGGATGTTTGGCAAGGTTATTCTCTGCTAGCAGAAAGGTACAGCACAGATGCTTTCCCCTCAACCCCCATGCCCACCCAAATGTCAAACTTAAGCATGTTAGTGTTTTTCCGAGGTCTAAAAACTTCAGGAGAGGCTGTCAGTCCCTCAGGAATTCCCATGTTCCTTGGGCACAAGGATAGACATATGTCACCACCCTCAAAAAGATGATTTATTTCTGTCTTTTAAGGTACGGTCACTGATTTTTCTCTAGAGTAAGCATCAGTTAGCTGGAATTAAAATTCACATGTTAAATTCACCTGTTTTGAGTCTCATGTCCATTCTGTGGAAAGCCATCCTCTATTAATGAATATTCACTGACCATAATTTTGCTCTGTATGGAAGCAGACATCTCTAACCTTTTCTGGACTGGAGTTGGAAACCAACCCTGTAAAATGAAGTTACATATTATGGTATTTAAGAATAAATAAGATTTTTTTCTTAACAAAGAGACTGAAAATGCTAAGGTAATAAGTATAAGCGAGAATCTATTTCACTTGAGAAGATGATAAGCCTTACTTGAGAAGAACTCATTAAGAAGGGTGCTATCTTTACTTGGAATCTTTAAGAAATTTACTTAATTCTATTTGTTTTTCCTGAAAGGGATAGTTCAGCATGGCTAAGGTGAAGTAGTGTGTTCTAAGCACACTTTTGGTTGATCCCACACATTCTTGGGCTGTCACCCCTTGGCAACGCTGCCAAACCAACTCTGCTCCAGACATTTGTACTTTTTGTATTTGAGATGTGGACATAATGCCACTCTGGGTGTAGACCACCCTGGCTGCTTTCATCTGGGATATAAAATGTTGAACCCTATGACCTTTAAAGTGAAAAGATTGGTTAATTTTGTTAGCATTTCTTTAGCATGTTAAGTTTTTAAGTTAATTTTATAGGTTTTCTTTTTTTAACTTATGTCCTGGTGCCCTACACCTTGTAGCCCTTTTGCTTGGTAGTGAGTGACCTCTGACAGACATGCATATCTGTTAGTTTAATAATCCCTATCACTGAGGGTCCATCTGTCATTCTCCCTCAGAAAGTCAAGGACTTGAGACAGCATACACAGGGTATGTTCCTAAAAGTATCTGATGCTTTCAACATAGACTTTCGTTCCTAAGACCAAATAAATAAGATATTTTTTCTATCCCTCAGGGGAGCAAAATTATGCGTGGTTAAAACCCAGCGGAAGGCAAAACAAGCTGAGACTCTAACCCAGGACTACATCATCACCCGTAAGTTAGCTTGCCTCTCAGTCATACATCTCGCTTCCTCTCTCTTAAAAACCCTCAAAGTTCAGGTGTATCACAAAATCTCCCAGCATGTGCACAGAAGACAAATCACGTAATCCCTAACCTCTTGAGCTTGTGACTCATCACTGGGACAAGATTGTGTCATGTAACTTCCAACACAAATGTGAAGAGCCTATGTGAGCCTTCTGCATTATTCTGTAGCAGCCTTTTGAAGAACAACAGTCTGTTCTATGAATTAACAAGAAAGAGTGCTGGTCTTATGATCAGGAGGCCTGGAGCTAGGTGTGGTGCACACCTGTAATCCCAGCGACTCAGACAACTAAGGCAGGAGGAGCACAAGTTCAAGGCCAGCCTTGGCAATTTAGCAAGGTCCTCAGCAACTTAGCAACACCCTTTTCCAAAATAAAAAATAAAAAGGTCTGGGGATGTAGCTCAGTGGTAAAGTTTCTCAGGGTTCCATCCCCAGTACCAAAAAAAGAATCAGGAGTCCTGGGTTTGTCCTGTTGCGCCGTGGACTGGCAATGTGAAGTTGAATAACTGAAATTCATCAGAAGAGCCAGGAGACTAGAAGAAGGGTGTCTTCCAGTTCCCTCTGAAATGTGTGACCATGTGCTAGACCAATCTGGAGGCCTTATATCTAAAATTAACTACCAGGAGTATGAGCAGAAAGCTTACCAGGGCAAAGTGACTTCTCTCAGGTCTGTCACACAACCTTATTCATCTGGCAGATCTGCATTCCCAGAGCCATGGCCTCAGACCTGTAACAGGTGATGTCTAGGAAGGAAATCTAGGACGTGACAGCAGTTATTAATGAGGGACCCTGTGGACTTTATCAGTGTCTCACTGTAAAGCCCAGAGGGCGCTGTACTGCTGGGCTTCTTCCTGGTGGTGGGTCTCACATGAGACCAAGTCCCTTGGAGTTTATGATCAGTCAAGAGATCCCATGACACTTTTTGCAAGAGTAGAAGTGTTAAATTCGGTGTCATAACCAGCTCAGCTCATGTAATTACACGCGGCCTACTTAAATTCCTCCCATCGTTTGAAGTGAAAAGCTATTTTTCCCCCTCCTAAAAATACTGTGTGTTGTGCTGCCCGAAAGAGTGACGGGTGGCTGTTTCTCAGCTTCCTTGACTCAAAGCAATCATGTTTTACTGAGAATGATATGGTCTGGCTCTGCTTGGCAGTAGGGGTAGAGGGTAGGAGGGGATGCTGGAAGTGTTTTTGAGGAGTTAGAGACAGTTCATTCACATTAAAAATTCCTTAAACCTTTACATTCATTACCCTAATACTCTTCTTTTAAAAAAGGTTTTAATCTGTGAGTAAGGGTTGAAATTATGCTGGTGCTTTTTATGATTAAGAATAAAATGGTTATTAAATATTTTCCCCAGTAATCTTCTCCCTCTCCTCCAGAATATTGTTCTGTTTACCTTTTAAATTCTTATGCTTTTTTGTATTTTGAAATTTAATTCTGACATTGAGTAAACAACCAACAGCAATTGAACAAATATGACTTTGATTTTTTTATCATCTTGTTTTATGTACCATGTAAAAGGAGGGATGAGGGCCCATCAGTCTCCATGCCAGGAGAATCAGGCACCCCTGCATTCAGGGCAACCTTTATCCCAGTTTCAGCGGGATAAGTGCTCCTCCCTTCCGGTTACTCAGTGTTGTCAACTCCTCCTGAGAGGTGGTCACATTTCAGAAACGTGTGAAGTGAGTCCAGTGTTTATGAGGCATCTGAGGAAACTTCGGGGCTGACAGGCAAGCTGTTGGCATTACTCACATTTGGGTCCTGTAAGAAAAAAATAAGAGGCAGTTCCCATTAAGTGTTTCTTTTCAAAACCAAAAAATTAAATTTAATTGCTACCCATTGTTTGGGAGACGGGGAGCCTCACCCGTGTTTCCGTGACAGAGTTTGATGGTGGTTTTCTGAGTGCCATTAGCTGCCAGGAGAGGTGAACAATGAGTCTGGTATCAGACAAAATTGGCTAATTGGTTACAGTATGACTGTCTTTTATTATTAGATGAAGGCTGTCATTATGACTTCCATTTCATCTTTCAGTTAGTCATGCTTTAGCTATGTTTTTGGATGAAAAGTTGTTATTATAATGAAATTTTTCAAATGTGACTTCTCGCAGCTCACGCCTTGCCTATGTTCCGCGAGCCCCGCCAACGGAGTACCAGGAAACAGCTGGAGAAGGACAGACTGGACCCCCTAAAGTCGCACAAACCTGAACCTCCTGTAGCAGGCCCAGGTGACTATGATCCAGCTAGTAACCTGCAGCGGGGTGAGGGGCAGGGTGAGGTAATTGATACAGAGATGGGAAGATCTTTTGGTCCTGGTTGCTTATCTTCAGGAAGATTTTACTGGATAGTGGTTTTCAAATATTTTCTTTTTAGGGTCAGAACATTTCCCCTAAATATCTAACGCACAATTGCAGTGTATGAATTGATAAAGGTGGAGATACTGCGCCAAAGTGGAGAGGAAGCCTGGGGCCCTTTCTGCTCATTCTCCAACTTAAGTCCTGTGGGCGACCTCAGTGGAACTGTGGGTCTCCTTGGAACATGGTGTTAAAACGGTTCCTCCAGTACTGGCTTACTATACAACATCGGGCACTGTGACCAGAATCCAGGCTGGATTAGGTTTCATAAAAGGCAGAAAGTGGCCAGGATTTAGTTCTGTGTTGAGAAAATAGAGTTGTCCATATCACTTGAAGAAGAGTAAAAGTCTGTAGAGTTTGATATCAGAATTAAGGAAAGCACCATTAAACAGCACACACCTTCACTGGAATTCCATTTTGTGCTATCACCTGTGCAATTTCCATTGGCGTTATGCTCCCAAGTCTGCACCTTTTGACTTGTTCATTCATCTGAACCTGAGCTCTGGACCTCCATCTATTGACCTTTCAGCACGGAAAACATTTCTCATATCTATCTGTATTAACATTTTTCATTTTCGTCCTAATTTAAGTTTCTAAATTATATTCTTGCCTGGATTATTGCAGATCCTTCTACATGGGAACATTATCTCCAGTCACTGCCTATTCATTCTCCACCTTCATTCATCTTATACACAGCTTTTATCTCCATTTCCTCTAGCTTTCATTTTGCTACTGTCCCCAAACTTTCATGAGCTTTGTGCTGTGCACTTCTGTTTCCAGAGAGCCAAGGTTCTCCATAGCCTCACTCTAACACATCTTTGTAGCTTTAAACCCCACTTCTCTCCTATTGTGCCCTTTTGATAGACTGTTGGTTTCCTCCTGGCCCCTCTTTGAACTTCCCTCTCTACATTTTTGTGCTTAACCCTTTCTGTTCTTTGAAAATGGCATTCCCTGTCTTCTGAGCCTCCCTGAAATGAATCCATTGCTTTCAGAAAGACCTGTGCACCACTCCAGCTTCAAGTGCTGTAGTATCTCTAAGTGTTCTAATAGTTGGCCACACAACTTCTCTGACAGCAAATTGCTCTGTGTCTCTTTTTAGTTTTTTCCTGATTTGTGAAATTAATCTTTCAGTGTTATTTGACTTTTCATGTGTTTATCTTTTTAAAAAGTCAGACATTTGGGGGTTACCAGGGACCATGCTAGAGATTCAGTTGGGGATAAATCCCTGCCCTTAAGGAGAATCCTGTCCGCTAGGACAATTACAGTACTCTAAAATAATGTTAATCCATATGTCCACCTGTTTTGTTTTTCTCTAATAATGCCCAGGAAATTACCTATAAAGTACTTAAAAACATGGCAAGCCCTAAGATAAGTTTGTTTAAACTTAAAATAGCATCTAATGAATGTTGATCATTTATTGAATTTTAGTGTTCATGCTGGAGGAAATTTTTTAAGGTAAATTGTTTGTAATTCTTTACTGGTATCATTCCGTAAGTTAAGCAACTAAGATGTTAGCTATCTTTTAAAGTCTCTTCCTATTTAAAAACATTATGGGAAAATTGTGGTTTGATGATTTCTTTCTTTGGTTCTGATTATCATGAAGGCTGAAAGGAGGATACTCAAGTGCTCATGAGACTGTGTTCAGGTAAATGCAGCATGCACGGGTTACCAATGTGTTGTCATGTTAGTTTTGTTCCTGATTTTTTTCCCCTTTCTGAAACAGGTCGTGGTGGCCGAGTTGGAACCCACGGGGGCACTCTTTCGTCCTACATTGTGAAGAACATTGCTCTGGACAAGACAGATGACAGTAATCCTCGGGAAGCCATTTTGCGTCATGCCAAAGCAGCAGAAGACAACCCATATTGGGTTTCTCCAGCTTATTCCAAGTAAGAAAGTAGTTCTTTGAACAGGAATATTGTGGACTTGGGGTGTAGCTCATGTACTTAGCATGTATGAGGCCCTGGGTTCAATCCCCAGCCCTAAAAATTAATTAATTAATTAAAAAAACAGAAAAATGGTTGTTTAGTGAATTGCAAAGAACATAAGAGTGGTATTTCAAAGTTCTGACTTCCCCCTTTTCTTATTTCATACTTGAGCATGAAAACTAGGTCAGAAACTCATAGTCTTAAAGCCCAGGCATTTGTCTTAAGGGCTAGAATGTAGTTCAGTGGTAGAGTGCTTTACTAGCATGCTCAAGGCTTAGATTTGATCCTCAGCACCACCACCCCACCACTCCTGGGAAAAAAACAAACAAAAAAACAGACTCTAAAATGGTGAATTTTAAAACTATACCAGTTTCATTAGAGCTGTAGCATACTACAAATTATTATGTGGGAAAAAATCACTACTTTATCTTAGTGGAGGAGGATTAAAAGCAAGCAAAGGAGAGCCATTTGTAGTACTAATTTGTACATGGAGAGCTGTATATGTAAGCAGCCCTGCCCAGTAGATCCAGCCTCTTGGATTCCCTTGGATAGCTTAACATGGATTACATGAGTGAACATTTAGGGGTTCTTAAAGCTACTAAACCAGATGTATGTACACTAAAGAAGGGAACTATTGTAGAATTTTCAGATTTTAAATATTTAAGCTTTTTATTAGGACTATTTTAGATAAGTTTAAAAACAAATATGGACAGATCATATATATTCTACTCATTTTAACACCTTATTCAACCATAGTACAGTTAATTATTAAAGCCATGAACTCAGTACTGATACAATACTGTTGTCCTGAC